>CAXKVK010000014.1:0-22350 GCA_964058895.1 Carex divulsa
GTAACCAGTCCTTTTTACTGCAATATTTCTTTGGTAAGAATTTTGTTCATATGTGTCAACCACTAAATATTTTAATTTTTTGTGAAAGTGGAACCTGCCACCACATCAAAGTATTATTCACTAAACCCCCTCTAAAATGAGAAATTGGTATGAGGAGTGAGCTGTAAAATTTCCTTTTGGTTCCCATTTGGTATGTGGAGTGAGTTGTAATATATACTTTTGGTTCCCATTTTTATATCTGTCAGATTTCTTCTGATACAATTAACCTGGCATTTTACTAGCATTCCTTTAACCTCACTTTTGTGCGCACGTCAATTTCATAAAATACGGTTTATATGCGGTATGCAGAAGATCACCGTATACCGTATATACGGTATGCGACTGCATATGCGGATTTTAAAATAAGAATTCATATATATATATATATATATATATATATATATAGTAGAACTAGGGTGCTCCAAAGTTCACCAAATCTCTTGTGAACTTGACTCTAAAATATATCGAATCGACTTTAAACGATGAATCCAAACCATTGAAACCCTTCTACCTAATGAGTGATGCGTCTACATGTGAAAATTTTAAAGTTTCGAATTAATTTAATATAGAGTTAAGTGGTCAAAAATTTAAGGTTTATAAATTAATTTTAATGCATTCATTTTTTGGACTTCTTTGACCACTTGACTCTATATAAAATTAATTCAAAATTTTAAAATTTTCACATGTAGACGCATCAATCATTAGTTAGAAGGATTTCAACGGTTTGAATTCATCATTTAAAATCAATTCGATAAACTTTAAAGTCAAGTTCACAAGAGGCTTGGTGAACTTAGGAGCACCCTAGTTCTACTCATATATATATATATATAAACCAGTATGCGGTAATATGCGGTATGCGGCAATATGCGGTATGTGGTAATATGCGGTACTATGCAGTAATATGCAGTACTATGCGGTAATATTCGGTACTATGTGGCCGAATATGTGGTATAAAATATGCAGTATAAAATATGCGGTAGTAATATGTGGTCAAATATGTGGTCGAATATGAGGCCGCATATACAGAACCGCATATACTGACCGCATACGCATATGCGGCCTCATAAACCACATTTTATTACACTGGCGCACGTTGTATCACCCAAAGTCAAAATTGCAAAGTTATCATCGAACTTAAAATATTCTCTGGTTTTTGTATTTTTTTGAATGGCGGTCCTAATTAAACTAATTTTTTTTATATCAATATAGTAATCTATAGTTCCTCAACTTGTCAGTACGATTTATTATATAAAATTGAGAGTGGCCCGATTAATTTCGATAGAAACAAAAAAGTAAAAGTGTGATGAGTAAATTATTGGGGGATCCGTCTTCTTTAAGAAATGTATTATTGTCGAACGGTTGTTAATTGTTTTAAAAACAAGACACTTGTAAAGTTTAGTAGACTTTTGACCGACTGGTCCAAAAAATAATAGAACCACTTGTTTTGGAATTTATCTAAATTAATATGTAATTCACTTAAGATGACACTTATTTTCCCTGTATAAAGAGCTCATAGATTCCTCCACCATGCATCTTCACCACACAAACCACCAAGAAGGCATGAACTCAATTGAGCAGAGGGCCATGAACCAATCTGACACATTTTGTCCCGATTTGCCGGCCGACATGCTAGAGGCTGTAGTGACTACTCTGCCAACAATCGACTTGCTCTCCGCATCATGTGTGTCCCATGACTGGCTCCATGCCGTGCGCTCCTCTCTGCACACCCGGCCACGTCTCTTCCCATGGCTCATCCTACGCTGTCTTCCCCATCCAACTGCCTCAAATCACTCGATTCACGCCTTAGACCCATACTCCCGGACTTGGCTATCTGTACCCCGTCGCAATAAGTCAACTGTAAAACAGTCATTGCCCACCCCGTACTTCCTCCACGGTTCCACTCGGGACCAATTGTACAAACTAACCCTCTCTCAGCTGGTGATATATAAAGATCCATTTGGGAGTTCAATTAAGATGGAGGCGAAGGGGCCAAAAGTATGGAGGCAAGATCCAGTCGTGGCGGAGGTGGGTCGGTGGGTAGTGGTGGTAGGTGGTGGGTTCATTCCAGATTTGGGCGAGGGAGAGGAAGAGGGGGCAGTGGAGGTTTATAATAAGCAAACCGGCACATGGGAATTGGCCGAACCAATGCCAACTAAGTTCGAAGGATCAACATATGCCACATGGCTCTCTGTTGCCGTTTCAGATAAGCGACTCTACATGATCGAGAAGAACACTGGCTGGGTTAGTCAGTTTGTTCCAGAGTGTAAAACATGGGTACTCACCCGTCGGTTGAGGCCCGACCTATCGGTCTTGAAATGGTCTATTGGGATTGCCGGCAAGGAGAGGTTGCTATTAGTTGGAGCCGGGAAAGAAGGAGGAGTGATGAAGGTGAGAACTTGGGAGGTTGACGGGGACACTCTACAGGTGATCAGTAACAATCCAGAGGAAATGCCGACGGAGATGGTCGATCGGTTGTTTCCTAATTTCTACGGTCTGCATGAAGACATGCAGGCGGTTTGCTCGGTGGAGGTGCGTGGGACGGAGTGCGGTGGCTATATGTTTGACCCGGCAAACATGAAAAACGGTGTGGTGATGTACCAGTTGTCAATGGAGGAAGAGGAAGGAAGAACAGTGTGGAGGTGGGAATGGGTCCCAGCTCCAGCCACTGTTGGATGTGACATGATGGAGAGGATATCAGTGGGATGCTCTCCGGTGACTTTGCAAGAAGTTGCTCGCTGTTTTCTATAGTTAACTTGTTACCCGGCACATGCAGTGAATTAGTTTGATTGTGGGTTGCAAGTTTAGGATATATGTTAATATTTGTACAGGGTTATTTAAAACGTAATCAGAGTCGTTCTGCCAGAATTGGTATTCTATGATATAATTCCATTTTTGAGTTAATTTGTACAACATCAAATCAGTCTTCACCCAGAATTCCAAAGTAATTGTAATATATAAGAAATGATCAATTTTAAAATTAGTGTCAATTTATAATAAACAATTCAAATTTAAACTTCAATTTTTAGTTACATAAAAGGATCTGAATTCTATAATATGAAATATTGAGTATGAAGAGTAACACTTTATAAAATTATCTCTTATTTACCACTCAAAATTAATACTCTTACAATCTACTTACTAATATTATAACTCTATTACTCAATTATCTAACTTTCAAAAATACACCCTCTACTAATAATATCCTACACCTCCAAACTATCAACACTCTATATATTGATTTCTGTCTTGCTTTCTCTTTCATACTTGCTATCTTGTTTTATTTGGATGGATCAAAATAAGGAACGCGACATCCTATTTATACTTGTTATAAAAACCTCTCGACCCTATTTAAATATCAACAATTCTAGAAATATCCTTAACTCACTTGATAAATTCACTAATTTTCATATGCTAATTTGAATTGCTCTAGAACTTAGTTATATTGGCATATGTATCGGTAATAGAATTATCCATAATAATTCTTACTGTATACAACAAAACAATCATTGCTAGCTATTCATTCCTATAGTCATTTTCATTCAATTTAATTCGTGGAACTGATTCGTGGGTTTTCATGTCCTTAATTAATTGAGATTCTATCATGCATATAAGTTTAAAAAAACCGAGTACTCTAAAAGTATGTTAATTGTCACAAAATTATACATGACCAAATTTTACGAATTCAAAAACAGACAAACCCCAAATTAATTTGCAAACTAAATATATAAAATGTTCGTAGTTATCTTCAAATAATTCACTAGTGGCTGATACAACAGCTGATCAACTGATTATGAGTTTCCTAGCTAATTAGTTGAATAACTCTCCTACTTTTCGGTTTTTAAGTCCCAAGTGCTTGGATTTTCTTCCTTTGTGTTGCTTAATGATGCAGATAGGAAATCGACATTTCTAACTAATAATTTTTTTTTTATAATAAATACAAAAAATACATATATCTCTTGTACGGGTGTAAACAGAGCAGATTCGGAGCGGATAATACTTATACCATATCCACATCCACATTTCAATGAGTGAATACGAATACGGATAGTAACGGATGTCAAAACTTAAAACCAAATCTACATTAAATGGATAATCTACGGATACGGATTTGAATAATTGTTGGATAATTAAGTCGTACAAGCACTTTAACTTTAACACATCATTTAATAAAATTATGAAAAAAATTCATAAAATAAAAATAAGAAAAATAATTATTCAAATTTCTCTGTGTACATTCAATAAGTACCTCAAACAATTCTAACTAAAAAAATATTTGTTTGTATAAAGATGGTTGATGTTGAATTGTTGACCCATTACCTTGCTTAGGCGTCTAGCCAATTAGCACTTGCCCACGTGACGTCCTTTTATTTATGTAAAGAAATCATTCTTTACTGTGCAGTTCAATTCACACGAATACTGTCTGGACTGTGTAACTTTTAGTCCCACAACAATTATTAAAACAAATTGGGATGGTTATATATAGCTGAACGCTGTTGATTCACTCGGAGAACTAAGAAAGAGAGTAGATTCGCGGGTGACAGTGCTTTCCAGATCTATTCGGATAATACGGATATCCGCTTCGTTTTCAGATCATAAAATTTATCTGGATCCATTCTGTCTATTTCAAAATTATCCGAATCATGTCCGAGTATTATCCGAATTCGGATGCCAAGTGGATACATAACGGATTATCCGACTCCGTTTTCAGCCCTAATCTCTTCTAACAAATTAAAAAAACAAATTAAAAACTCAATTCGTTAATTAAATAATAAAACATTCAAATAATAAAAGTAATATGTTTAATATAATATTTATCTTACAACAAAATGCATATGTTTTCTCATTGATTAACGTTGATACAATGATATGAGAAACATAAAATAGAATAAATTAAATATAGTATTTATATATTTATATGCAATTATTTATATAATTATCCGTTACTCAATGGGTATGAAATAGTCATTATCCGTACTCATACCTGTTTAGTTAACGAAATTTTTTTTTTTATCCATACCTAATAAGTTAATAAAAAAATTATTTTACCCATACTCATCTTATTAATACAATACAAGTAGGATAAATGAATAAATACTTTTCATTTAGTTATAAAGGAAAAAAGCAGCAGTTTTAACATTTCTGTTGGCACCAAGCTCCTGGTCAACATAGAATTAACTTAATTAGCAATAGTTTTCCTTGTATAAGTAAATAAAAAAGGTAACTTTGACCTTGATTCTTCACTTCCACAGTTCCACTCTACAGAGAATTAGCTTATTTTTGACATGGTCATCATTTCAAAGTTAATAAACAAATTTAGTTTTTAATCTTTCCGTCATAAATTTTATATACAGCTGCAAAGAAGAGAAAATAATATGAACCAGTTAAATCGTTAATTTAACTGGCACCTATGCAAGCTGAACGTGTATCCTCAGCATTAACTCAAAAAATAATCTTTTGAGTTAATGAATATTAATTATTTGATTTTAAACAAAACTAATCTGATTCTGACCTATGACATAAGGGATTTTTCAATATTAGTGCAGATCTTATTTGCACGAACTTGAAACAAATCGGATGGCTTAGATTTATTAACTTAAAAGATTTGCTTTTGAGTTAATGCAAACTCAGAGGATACGCGTTCATGCAAGCTGGAGGATACGTCGCTCAAATCAACCGGGGAACAACCGCACAAAATCCTCCCCATAGGATTATCTCCCACTCTCTCTGGCAACGGGACCCACTCCCACTCATCCACAATCATGTTCCTACCTTTCTCTATCATCCTCCTCCCCATCTAGGCCTGCTAATTGAACAGGGCTTGTCCATGCACAACCGGACTGAACACTTATTTATTTCATATCAGACAAAGTTTGATCCGAACAAAGCCCGATGTTCTGTTTAGTTCAAATTAATTTTCATTTACGAACCGAATCCGAACTGAACCTGAACATAGTTTGGGTACGTTCATTCATCCGCCCGTTCGAACAGCCCGTTCAAATAGATTTTGAGCAGCCCGATTGAAAGGGTTTTGAGCAGTTCTGTTCAAACAGCCCGTTCAAAGTTCAAACAGGTCTCTTCCAAGTTCCAACAACAACCCTACTCGCCACTTTCTCTAAGTCCGATACCCCTCTCTCTTTTCTCCTTCGCCTCTAGTTTCTCGGCAAATCTCTCTCGGGCGCCACCTCTCCTCCATCGTGCCGCCTCTGCTGTCTCTTCTCTCCTCTCTCACGCGGCGCCTCTCGTCTTCCCTCTCCCAGACGACCTTGGCGACAACCCCTCTTCCCGACCTCTCCTCTCTCCATTCTTGGTTCAATTTGAGGTTTTGAGTTTTAAGCGTTGTGTGATTTAGTTTAGTATCAATTTGAGGTTTTGGATCTTAAGCGTTGTGATTTAGTTTACTATGCCCTATCGCAAAAGGGAATTCTTGGCAGTACTGCGTGCACCTTTGTGTCTTTCCTGCAGCTGGGCACCGTCTATTGCATTCAGAGTTGCAGAAGTCTGCAAAAAAAATTCCCTTTTTGTCAATTAAGCACATATATTTTACATGATGACAAACTACTCAGCAAGTAGCTAGGATTATAAGACTAAATTTTACCAGTATCAATAGTTCCTTACCAGTACAGTTGTGATTTAGTTTGGTATCAATAGTTCGTTACCGGTACATTTTTTTCTTTTACAGTTCCTTCTCTTAAGTCTTATAAGACTAAATTTTACTATTTTGCTTGATGGCAAACCAAGACATCAAGTATTGACATGTCTAAAATTTATTTTTAAAAAACAGTGAACAAGGTTAACCCGGTACAAATATAACAACAAAATGATACATTTTATTTTTCATACCTGACGCAGCCATAGTTGCTTGGAGGTAGGAAGATGTGAGAAGCAACAGCACAAGGGCAAGAGTGAAAGATAGAATCTTCATTTTTTTGTTTCTTTCAATTAAACACTTAGCTAAATAGTTCATTGGAGTTCTGTATTGAAGAGGTACAGCGTATAAATTCATGCTATTGGCCCAATTTTAGTTGTCAAGGTATGCCATCCTAATTTTTTGATTAAACAGTCTGTCATAATTGAATTTTTGGCCTGCCTATACCTAATTCATACCAGGGACCTCATTTTCTGAGTTTGAATCTTATCTGTTGGTTATATTGTAGCACCAATCTCAGATTTTTAATTGTCTTATCTGTTGGTTATATTGATGTCAAAATTCAACCTGTTGTGATGCCCCAATCTGATCTGTTTCAGTAATTTACTTTGCACCAATCTTATCTGTTTCAATAATTTACTTTGCACCAATCTTATCTGTTTCAATAATTTACTTTGCACTCTTGAGTATAAATTCATGCTATTGAGCTAAAGATTTTGCTCTTGTATATTTGATATTCATAGCACACTATGCTATTGTGCTACAGATTTTGATTTGTAAAGTACATATTCATAGCACACTATGCTCTTGTAATTTACTGTTTTAGTAATTATGCTCTTGTGCTACAAATATTCATAGCACACTTTTTTTTTGTAGAGTATAATGTCGCAATCTCAGACGCACGAAAATTCTGATGTTGCTGTCGAGTCTGAGAGTGGATCGACCATAGCAAAACGAAGTCGAAAAAGATCACGAGCGTGGAACTATTATCGTACTATAGGAAATAAAGCAGTGTGCAAATATTGTTCCATGGAGTTCGTTACCGGTGGTGGTTCTGGAACAACACACTTGCTTCGGCATGTCCCTATTTGCCCAAATATCGGTGAAGTGGAAAAAGACAGGTTTGCTCTGGGCAAAGACTCAGATTTATTTGGTGCGCCGAATTATAAATTTGATCCCGTATTGACTCGTAATTTAATGACTTTGCTCTTTATAGATGCAGAAATCCCATTCAATGTGATTGAAAGTTGGTTTTGGGAACCGGTAATGAGATCTTTGAGACCTGAATATAGAGCTATTGGGCGGCAAACACTTAGAAATGATTGCGTGGATGTATTTAGGACTGGAATGGGGGTAATAATGAAGGAGTTTGAAGGATTAGATTCACGTGTCTGTTTCACAAGCGACATATGGACTTCGTGTGTGAGTCTAAGTTATTTGTGCCTAACGGCGCATTTCATAGATAAGGATTTCAATTTACAGAAGAAGATCATCTCCTTCAAGCAACTTCCTTATCCACATACGGGTGTAAATGTTGCGGGTTTGATGAGAAATATTTTAATGGAGTGGAAATTGGAGGGAAAGATCTTCACTGTTACTTTAGACAACTGTTCGGTGAATGATGTGGCGATTGGGCTTTTAGAGAGGCAATTCTGGGACAAGTCTATTTTTGAAGGAAAATACATGCATATGAGATGCACGGCACACATTTTGAATATACTGGTACAATATGGCATGAAGATTATTCAGCCATATTTGTTAACAATTAGAGAGTTAATACGGTCTGTATCATCAAGTGGTGCCAAACTTCAAAGGTTTGATGACATCCTCAGGGATCTTAACTTGCCATCTAAGAGGGGTATAGTTCTCGATTGCCCAACTAGGTGGAATTCCACCTTCGAGATGATTGTTGAAGCTATGAAATACAAAGAAGCTTTGTTACGGTATGGTGATGGCAGTTTAATGGAAGTTCCTAGTGAGGAGAAGTGGAAGGAGGCGGAAGAGATGGCGAAGTTCTTGGAGGTGTTCTTAGATGCTACGAAGACTTTCTCAACTGTGAGGCGACCTTCGTCGCATTGTTATATGAAGGAGGTGTGGTCCCTTCGAAGTGCGTTGTTAGAGGAAGATGCGAGTTCCAATCCAGTTATGCAAGAATTATCAAGGGAGATGCAAAAGAAGTTTGACAAATATTGGGAAAGCCCGAATTTGATCCTCACACTTGCATGTGTCTTTGATCCTCGGAGAAAGATGGTTTGTGTGGAATTTTGTTTCGAAGATGCATATGGAGAAGAGACCATTTTGTATAATGAAAAGATAAGAGAAGTGAAAAATTCGCTTAGAAAATTCTATGACGAGTATGAGAAGATGGCTTGCAATACGGATCGGGCGACAAGTAGTCAGTCTCCACAAGTAGAAAGTAGGATACTCGTCAAAAAGAAGTTTGAGGAGAGATTCTCTAAATTTCAAGTAGAGAACCGTAATCCGCGACAAAAGAAATGCGAATTGGATAGTTATCTTGAGGAACCATTGGTGGTGTCCGAGGATGAAGAATTCGATGTTTTGGGATGGTGGAGAAGAAACTCTGATTTGTTTCCGATTTTAGCAAAAATGGCAAGGGACTTTTTGGCTGTTCCAGTCTCAACCGTTGCTTCAGAGTCGGCATTTAGTGCAGCTGGCCGATTAACTGATCACTTGCGCAGTTCGATGAATGCTGAAACCATTGAGGCTCTCGTCTGCACAAAAGACTGGTTTGGTTCTATCGAGGGTTTTGAATTGGACAAATATCGTCCATTTATGCGATCTGTTGGTAAGTAACGAACCTTTATTTTCTTAACTTTTTTTAATAAGGGTTTGTTGGTACTAAAGAGTTTACTTAATAATTGCAGGTTACTGAGATCTATATTATCTATATAGAGATGCCGCTAAATGCTTTTGGAATAAGAGTAGGTAAACTTAATTTTCTTACCTCAGTACTTAATAATTTATTTGAGGCATAGTTAGTTAGAGTGCTAATTTTCTTACCTCAGTACTTAACAATTTAGTAATCTGGAGCATTAGCACCATTGGCTAAAAATAGTTATTTAGACAGGGCAGTGTTGTGAAATTCTTTTACTGAGGATTTGTTCTGCATATTGTCACAGGTTCTGATACAAGAGGAAGAGAGCTATTGAAAGAGATGAAATTCTTTTAGGATCATTTTTGTCTAATGTTTGAAATTGAATTTTAATAGATAGTAAACTTTTTTTGATGAATTGTATTAAGTAGTTTAATTGAAGTTGTGCTTTTTTTATTTTGATATTGTTCACTGTTTAATTGAAATTTTGATTTGCAAATTGCACCTACCTTATAAAAATATTTATATTGCTTGGTTATAACTTTGAAATGGTTATAACTATTTCGAATGGAAACAATGAGCATGGTCGATTAGCTAGCAATATTTATATTTATATTGCTGTCAGTGCAACTGTTTAATTCGAAATGCTTGGTCGATTAGCTAGCTCATTATTTTGATATTGTTCACTGTTTAATTGAAATTATTTCTAAGTTTGACTTTTTGTTTATTTATAACTAGGCCCAGTTGATTGTTCATAACTAGAATTGCTTGGTTGTTCATTGTTCGGCCCGATTCGAACCGAATTCAATTCTGAACAGAACTAAGTTTTGAACAATATTGAACGGGCCAATCTTGAGCTTGGACAATTTGATTTCGGACCGATCATGAACGGGCTTTATAAATTTCAAGATTGATCTGGGCCCGATCATGAACAAGGCTTCTATATATTAGCAGCCCTATCCCCATTCCCAGATCAAAACGCACCACGCCGTTTCTCATCTCCAACGGATTGCACATGTACCCACCATTCTCTGTTCCGCACACATCCACCGAATAATCCTGCCACGTGGCGTCATGTCCCTTGTCCAATGGAAACAACCGATCCACCATCTCCCTTGGCATCTCCTCGAATTCGTTATCCAACACCCATAGATTATTCCCATCCACCCCCCAAAATCTCACCTTCACCCCACCGCCAGGCTCTCCTCCTGATAATCTCCCCACACCAACCAACAACAGCTCCTTCTCATTGGTACCATTTGTGATAGCCCATGCCGATACAGCTGGATCGAGCCTCAGCTGACTTGTGGGCCCCCATCTTTTGTTCTCTGGATCGAACCAGCTAAGCCACCCGGTCTTCCTCTCAATGATGTACATCCTCTTACTAGTGGCTACAATGGATAGCCACGCAGCGGATGTTGACCCTTCATATACTACCGGCATCAGCTCGGTTGATTTCCAATTCCCTGTTTGCTTGTCATAGATTTCCACAGAACCCTCCTCTCAGGGGCGGACGCAGGATTTCTGTCAGGGGGGGGCAAAAATTGGATCAAATAGCTTAATGGGTTCAAACCCATTAGCTAATCAGGTACAATTCAACATAACAAAAAAAAGAAGAAATTAGCTAATCGGGTACAATTCAACAATTCAACATAATAAAAATAACTAACAATCCAACATCATAATAAACAACAAATATAACAAAAAAATAAGACAATCTTCAATAATAAAAAACAACACTAATATCCTTTTACATATTAAAAAAATACTAAAAAAGTAATATTATATAGTAGACAATCGAGTCGATGAATCGAGCATTCTTCGACGGGGCTTCATTTTTTGAAATCTTTCCATAATTCTTTCATTGCTCACCTTCTTGAATAAATCTTTCTCAATGAAAGTAATCAAACAATCGTTCATCCACTGATCTCCCATGCTACTTTTCATGCAAGTTTTTACCAAATTCATTGCCGAAAATATCCTTTCGACACTAGCTGTAGCTACCGGCAATATCAAACCCAATTTTACTAACTTGTAAACCAATGGATGAACATTGTGCCTATTCATTTTCACCAATTTTTCAGAAAGTTCAAGTATGGTGCTTACCTCCAAAAAAGCTCTATCATCTTTCACATCCAAAATGTAATTCTCCAATTGACTCTTTAAGAGAGGAAGCTCGAATTGGTTGAAATCAGAGGGATAAAATTGAGCTAATTGAACTAACTCATCAATGTCAAATGATGAAAAAGAGTTTTTGGGATCTAAACATGACATACAAATAAGAAGTTGAGTATTTGTTTCTGTAAATCTATCATTAAGTTCACGCAATTGCATATCAATAACCGTCTTAAATAGATCCACACGATAATAATGCAAATTAGTTGTGCTTGTTGGGTACCTTGGGTTATCGAAGTACTGTTCCTCCATATTTGGAACTTTAATACGGTGTTTCTCACAAAATACACACACATCTTTGAATAATGATTCCCAACCACTATCCCTCATGTTTTGTAACCGAGATTTAGCAATTTTCACCAACCGAATAGCATTCACCATATCTTGATTTTTGCATTGCAATGTTTGCGATAGATTATGCGTGATGATTAATGTTTCCCTCATGAGTAACAACACAAATACAAATTCAAAAGTTTGCATTTCTCTACGTAATCCACGCGCCTCTGATCTTTTCTCCCATGTTGTCCCATCCTTTTCTATTTCTGTAATTACCTTAACCGTGGGTTTAAATAGTATCACCAAACTATTTAAAGTCTTGAAATGAGAACTCCATCGGGTATCACCAGCACGTGCAAGACTCGTTTCTTGGTTCACACCTCTTCCAGTTACTATCTCTTCACTTGAAATAGCTTCCACAATATTAATTCTCGCCTCCTCACGCAATTGATCACGTCTTTTACAAGATCCACTAGCAACATTGAGCAATCTAGCAACCATTTGAAAAAATAGGCCAACCTGAGCATGATTATTCGCTACCGCAACAAGAGTTAATTGCAATTGGTGAGCAAAGCAATGAACGTAATATGCGGACCCATTCTCTCTCATGATCAATGCTTTGAGACCATTGAATTCTCCGCTCATGTTACTAGCTCCATCATAACTAGATAGAGATAAATCATTCTTACCAAATAAATTCTCAAGTGCTGCTTTCAAAGACAATGCTGTAGTATCAGAAACATGAACAATACCTAAAAACCGTTCAACAACGGAACCTCTCTTGTTCACAAACCGAATAACAACTACCATTTGCTCTTTGGTTGAGGCATCTCTTGCCTCATCAATCAAAATCGAAAATAATTCATCTCCAAGCTCCGCAATTATATCCTTAGTTGTCTCTTCTGCACAAGTGTTGGCTATATCCTTTTGGATTATAGGTGAAATCAACTTCAGGTTTCCAGGAGCCTTATCCAAAATCACCTTATCTATTTCTTCATTATGATCTCCTAAAAATCTCAAAAGTTCAAGAAAATTTCCTTCATTGAAAGAGTCTTTGGACTCGTCATGTCCGCGGAATGCCAAGCCTTGCCTACAAAGAAATTTAACACAATCTACAACTGCCTCTAACTGTATTCGATAATCCCTCTCTTGTCTAACAGTTTGTTTCTCTACCACAGCACGAAGGCTTTGTGCTTGGTTCATCAAATCTAAACATTTCTTTCGAGCCTGATTGTGCCAAGAATTAGAATCCCCAACATGCTCCTCAAAAGCTTTTGTGGCCTTTTTCCAATTTCTAAAACCATCTCCTACAAAGTTTGTCCCTCCACCTGAACCAAGACTTTCCGGTCTAAATAAATAACAACAAAGGCAAAAGGCTGCATCCTTTTCAATGCTGTATTCCAACCAAGTTTTGTGAAGACCAAACCGAGCATTGTTAAATCTTCTCATTGTATTACCAAAACTACTTTGGGGGAAAACATGGTTGCTAGGTTGACATGGGCCATGCCCATCAATTAGGTAATATCGACGTATACGATCACGCTCATTAGGATTATAATCCAATATAGGTTTTCTTTGAGCAGGGTCAGAAGGAGGGTCTTGTTCATCACTAATAACCTCATTTCTTAAATTAGAACCCGAAGATGAATCAATTGGACATTTGGGTACCGTTTGATAGAACCTATTCATTTCTCCTACCCTACAAATGAGAAAAAAAAATTCAAGTAAATTAGAGTTCTAATCCTAATTACCATTACCATTATCAAGCCATAATTTATCCTAATTTAATTCAAGTAAACCATAAATCCTAATTCAAGTAATTTCTGAAAGGGGCAAACATAATTTGAGACACTATAATTTATCCTAATTCCAATCTTAATTTTATTACAATTTGAATTCATGATAACTTAACAAAACCGATAATTGTTGAATTAAAACACTAGCAGCAGTATCAAGATATAGCAAACGCCAAACATATCAAATTTCCCCTTTTTCCAACTAGACCAGTATTTTATTTTCTTGTTTGACCAAAGTAGAATTAAAGTAGACTAGAACAAATCAACAAATAAAAAATGAAATTTATAAAGGAGTCACAAGTCACAACAGACAAATCAACAATTTTTTAAAATAAAGTAAACAGCTCACAATTGTTGACTTCAACAGAATAAGTAGAGTAGAGGTAATGAGCACAATTAAAAAAGAGGAGATGCGCCGTGCGGTGCTCCGAGTGCTTGTCGCTTGTGTGTTTCGTCAATTTTTTAATCAGAATATCAGATAGCTGCGCGACAACGCGAGTTAGGTTTTAGAGCGAATCAGCGAAAGTGAGAGAGGCAGACAGAGACAGTCAGACAGATTAAATTTCAGCGGAGAAGGCCTCTGCGACTCAAATCTTTGTTTTTATCGGCCCGTTAAATTTTGGGCTTATTGGGTTAATAAAGGGGCAAGATTTTTTCCAGAGGGGGGCAAATACGAATTGAGCCCATTTTTTCCACTAAAATCTAAAATCCAGGGGAGGGCAGCTGTGCTACAGTAGATCCGCCCCTGCCTCCTCTTCATAGTCGCGCTCAATGGAACACTCTCCTCCCATAATGAGCACCCAACGGCCCACTTCCGCCACTGCCGGATCCAGCCGAAACTTTCTTGGTGCCTTTGTGTCCTGCTCCCACTTTGCACCGAACGGATCTTTCGAGATTGCCTGATCAAGAGGAACATGTATACAGCAAGGTTAGATTAGTCTTGAATGTGTACATCTTGGCTGGTCATTTTAAAGTCACCGTCTTATTCAACGTTTTATTTTTTGGAAAAAAAATGCATACTCTGTTTCATTGCCATATGAGACTGTACATTACAAAAATCCCATCTGAAGTTCTGAACTTTGAATATTTCTATAGCAGGCCCTCCACACCCAAATTGATAAAAATTATTAGTATGGCTCGCCGTTGCCGCTTGCCGGGGATCGAACCCGGGTCACCCGCGTGACAGGCGGGAATACTTACCACTATACTACAACGACTTTACTGATATATTTGATTTTATTTAGTACTTGTCCCAATATAATAATCGGAGTTCGATGGGGAAATACTATGACCGTGATAGCATCAATACATCTTAATTATATGCTAAACTAAAAGGCGATCGAAGTTCACCCTCAGTATGTAATAAATTATTAACAAAATTAATGGGAAATCATTGCCTCCACCTTAGCTAACTTATTATCAAATTAATGCAACAGTTTTATCAAAATCATGAATTAGGTCATCAAAACGCATGCCATGTTTCAAGAAAATTAACTGAAAATGAATCAATTACCATCTTTCGAAACAACAGGGAGTACAACCGGTCTCCTTTGGAGCACCTCAGGAAGCATGGGCCGACCATTTCGAATGGCCTCTCCGAAATGGAATGCCGAATGATGGAGTGCCAGGAGCGGGAGTATGGGTCCAAGGCGTGAATAGGGAAGGCCGACAATTTCGGGCTGCACAGGTCACGCAGGATCAACCAGGCGTTGGCAAGGCCGATACAATAAAGAAGAATGCACAGCTCGGAACCACTCGTGGGAAACCAACGAGGCCGAGAGTAGGTCGATAATAGGCACGTGCATCGCCACCTCCTCGAGCACGTCGCCGTGCAAGTTGACCCATAATTGCATTTGCTGGTGGATCTTTTGCTCTTCATCTTCCATGTCAGTCACCTCTTTCCCTTCTATTTCACTTTGGGTTTGTTTATTATGTTTAAGGGTATTTCCTGTAACAATTTAATTGGTCTCTTTCTCCGGATTGAATGTTTGTTATTTATATATATAGGAGAGAAAATGCGCAATAACAATAGAGGTAAATGGTTGATCAAAACTATGGTTGGGGATTGGGGGGCAATAAACCAGCAAAACATGGTTCAGTAATCAGTACATGGTATATTTAATTATCAAATTGTAGGTTTGATTATTATTTCTTTTGGAAAGATTTTACCAAAACATTGTAGTCATTACATCATGCAGAAGGAAGCGACAAACCTATCAAAATTCATCAAACTTAATTAATTAAACCCACTGATTACAATTATATTATTGTATGGTCTGCAATCTAAGCCCGACGGTTTCGTCAATTGATCCTTGAGGCATCCAATGAAAATTAAATTTGTAGTTATCCAGAATAAAAGAGGCTCCAAGAAAAAGCCTTAAAATTAATTCTGTTTTAGAATAAGATCATTTATGAAGTTTTCGAGAAAGAAGTTTCCAAAAAGGAAAAAAAAAACAAAAGGAATGTGCAAGTTTGTTATTTTTGTCTTGCGTATTACCCATAATTAATTGAATTCGAATCATCCGAGTTAACTCAAATTTTGTAAATTTTTAGTTAAGATCTGAATTGTTCAATTTAAATCCGCGCTAATATTAAAGTACCCCGTGTGTTATAAGTGTGGGATAGATTGGCCCGATCGAATTATGATCGCACAGTCTGAAAGTGAACTTAAACGGTACATTAATGAAGAGGATGCGGATTCTAATTAATTAACAATATGTAAACTTAATATCTTGACATCTATTCTCAATCAAACCAAAATAATTTTTTCAAACTACAAAAATCTTATGGATATGATCGCTTTATAATCTGCGTGTAGTGACTACTGACATTTTATTATAAGTCACTAAATGTGATTTTGTAAATGCAAGTCAGTTGATATATAAAATAAAACTGTGGTGATGATTACATGCTTTACACAACAGCCCCAGGATTTACTCTCCGCTTATCCAAGGGAACCTATAGGTTTGTTGTTTGGGTCCTTATTTTTTAGTTATAAATTAAATACTACCCAATCCAGTGATCCACCCATATTAGTGGCTTGCATATGCAACTAAAAACTATATAAATATCGTTCGTTGGGTTTGATTGAAAGCGTTTCCGTTTCTAGAAGTTGGATAATCTAGTGTTTTTCGTAATTTTTTGGAGTTTGTGTTAATTTGGATAATCTAGCGTTTCCGTTTCAATTTTTTTGTGAGCTTGAGGGTCGAAACTTGTCCAAAGGTGAAAGGCCAATAGACACCGTCTGATATCTATTGTTGCTAATCATTATAAACTATAATTTAATTACCCTTTAATAAAGCAATAAAGTGTTTCCATATTCTCTCTCAAAGCATTATAAATCCAACGTGCAAAATGATTTTTAAAATCTCCATTTACCCAAAAAATGAAGATCTTCGTTACTTTCTCAAATGTTTTATTTTGTAGAATGTAGAAACAGATGAAAGTAATTATTTTCATAATATATGCAAAATATAAGACAACATAGTTTAATATTAAAAATTTCTTCTGTCATGAATACATCGAATTATTCATACTAATAAATACAAATTGTGAACAAATAATTGTGTTTATTAGAAATTATTAATACTAATAATTACAAAAAAAAAACATTTAAAATATCCACAATAGTTTGTAAGAAATAGAACAGCTGAAAAGGTAATGGAGAACTCTATTTTCTGGGTAATGGAGGTGGAGTTTACAAAGTTTCGCAAAAAAGGAACTCCACTGTTAAAGGATGGTTCTATTCATTAGCAATGTTTCGCAAAAAAGGAACTCCACTGTTAAAGGACAGTTCTATTCATTAGCAATGTTTTATATCAAACGACGGCCCAAAGCCCTTCGGACAAGTTCTGCGAAAAATATAATTGCTTGTTTCTGAGCTCTCGTACAATTAAGTTATTTCCCGATTTTTAAAGTACAAACAGTCGATCTAAACTGTTAGACGTAATCTCTATATTAAATTATACTTGGAGACCAAATTTTATATATTTTTAATTTTTTTACTATTTATTAAGTCACTTTGAAAATTGCTCATCCAATAGTGGCTTAACCAAACAGTAAAAACAGAAACTACCATTGGATCAACGATTTTCAAATATTTTCAAAGTAGTTTAATAAATAGTATTTTTTTTTTAAAATGTAAAATTTGATCTTCAAGTACATTTTAATATAAATATCACATCTAATAGTTTAGATCGACAATTTAGACTTTGAAAATTGAAAAACGACTTAATTGTACAGAAGCTCTAGAATAATCGATTGTATATTAGTCAACCTATATATATATATGTATATATATAGTAGAACTAGGGTGCTCCTAAGTTCACCTAACCTCTTGTGAACTTGACTCTAAAATATATTGAATCGACTTTAAACGATGGATCCAAACAGTTGAAATCCTTCTACCTAATGATTGATGCGTCTACATGTGAAAATTTTAAAGTTTCAAATTAATTTAATATAGAGTCAAGTGGTCAAAGGAGTCCAAAAAATGAATGCATTAAAATTAATTTATAAACCTTAAACTTTTGACCACTTGACTCTATATTAAATTAATTCGAAACTTTAAAATTTTCACATATAGACGCATCACTCATTAGATAGAAGGGTTTCAACGGTTTGAATTTATCGTTTAAAGTCGATTCGATATATTTTAGAGTCAAGCTCACAAGAGGTTTGGTGAACTTAGGAGCACCCTAGTTCTACTCATATATATATATATCAGTACTCCAAGAAAATCACCTTAAAATTTAGAGGGGTGAAGAGGCTATCTTCCCAGAGGAGATCTCAGCCTCTCATTTAATCAATCTTAACCATTGATCGCTGTTTGATTTTATACCTTCTGTTTTCATATAATCTTGTGTGTAGAAGTATAAAATTAGTGAGAAACTTGTCCGTTTCTATACAAACTATACTCTCAGTTATTAATACTCGCCACATCCATCGAGTGCGCTTTTCTTCTTCCCTAAGCAGAGCACACATTTTTTTTTGAGAAATTTGGATATATACCCATCACAACTTCTTTAATTAGATATTTACCCATTCAAAATTGAAAATTAGATATTTTCCCATCTAAACATAACATATTTATTAATATACCCATTTTCAATTTCTCTATACAAAAAAATATTAATTAATATCAATTAAATATTTCAATGACAATACTACCCTTTACTTACACATTTAGTTCCAAAAACCTTCCGGCACGATCATGATATTTATTCTTTCCCAATCCCACTGTTCCTTTAGAAACAATTATTTTTTCACTCCCCATCCCACCCTTCCTCTCCTCCAGTCTTCTCTCTCCTCCATTGACTCTAGTTACAAGAGTGAAAACAAAACTAAATAAATAAAAAAATAAAGATAAAAAGAAAAAAACGTCAGAACACAATAACAGAAAGAACTCAAATAAAAATAGCTAAATGAAACTTAGTATTATCCTCATTGTTGTGCATATTTTTGCCCCTTTTAACTGATAGCCACCATATGCCTTGTACCATTGTTGGTACCAGTTTTAAAAAGATTAGAGAAATAAAAGAAAAATGAAGTTAAAAGGGAAATATAATTGGATTGTACCAGTGCTGGTACCATATGCCTTGTACCAGTGTTGGTACCATATGCCTTGCATAGACATTCCAATAAAAAATTAATACACATTATATGCATACGGTCAGTAGGTGTGTGTGTGTGTGTGTGTGTGTGTGTATATATATATATATATATGCATAAGATAAGAATATATAATCAAATTGGATTCAGTTTGTTAAAGTGTCTAATTTCCAAAAATTCACGAGATGCTCAATCAAATTGGATTTATAAAGATGAAGCTGCATTAGCACACAAATAGCTCATGCATTGCCAAACTACATAACAATACTAATCAAGATACATAACAGTACCATTCTAGATTAATTACTCCAACCATTAAAAAGAATCTCAATAGCATTAAGTCACACTTTGCCAGTAAGTGTTGTGACTCTTTTTCAGGTATGCCCATCTTTAGTGATGATTATGAACTTTATTCAGTAATTGTTGCGACTTTTTCCAGATTTGCCCCTCCCTCTCCAATAATTGTTATAGTTATTTTTCAGTAATTGTTTGTGCTATAAACAAAGATACAGTTAATTAATTTGGATAAAGGAAAGTAAAAAAAAAAGCCATCCACTTGCTGATTTAAATATTGATGTTTCATTTCATCTTAGTACAAACTGGTAAAAATTGAAATATTCCCAAATATCTGTCACCAAAAATATATTACCATCATTTGCTATATATCATTTTCAAGTATATATCACTCATGTTTACAAAAATGGGTGAATATGTTAGCACCCGTAAAAGATACTATACTAAAGCCTATATATTTTCTTTTTCAAGAATCTTGAAAATAGTTGACGGACATGCCCTCTTCTTTGGTTGTGTAGCACCAATGTTAGCATCCCTACAAGAAAATTGAAAAAATTACTCGTGCTAAATTTTGAAAGTTTTAAAATTAACTTCTGATAAAAAAGAGAGTAAAATATAACATTTTCCTGTTTGATCTTAAGCTATCTTCATTATCTTGTGAAGGGACGGTATTTTTACATGTGTTCCTGTAATGGCCATACAAGCCACATCGTGTACACTTGTGGGACCTCTTTGTCGGCTCATCCCACGCCTTTATACGACTACTCTTTCTTGGCCTTCCCACTGGCCTTTTTAGTATTGGAGGGAGCATCTTGTAACCAAGTTCATGTTTCATCCATTTATCTTTACTTGGCATTGGAGCAATTCCATTAGAATAAGCTATCTTCAAACGAGTCACTGTGAAATACGAATCAACATAATCTTCCCATCGTGCATTCCTAATTGAGGCAATGAGTGCTACTGCATGAACATATGGAACACCCTTCACTTGCCATGCTCTACAAGAACATCTTCGTTCCTCTAAGTTCACTTCCCATCTTAATCCATTTTTTGTTATCTCAGCTGAAAAATCCAAGCTTTTATGGACACTATATCCATTCAACTCCTAAAAAAAAGAGTAATTTAGATATGTATAATAGACAAGCAACAACGGCAAGCAACCAATAGTACCAGCACCTCTGTACTATGATAGCACTATCACACACCTGTGCTTTGATATAATGTAATTAGTGTAATTGAATTAGTTAGAGGCCACTTGCTATTAGAGATGTAGTTAAAAAGTAATATAATGTAATTAGTAAAGAATTAAGCCATTGTATTGGAATCAGTTTTAGCAAGTAATAAAATGTAATTAGTAACATAATGTACAAATTAGTTATAGCAAGTGATATTACCCGAGAAATCAGTTTTATGTAGTACAACACCTTTGGTACAATTGAGCCCTTCCAATTCCGCACTATTCTTCTTCTTTCATTAAACCTCACCATTATCCTTTGTCGTATGACATCAATCAAATCTATAATTGGCTTGTGCCTCTCTTCAGATATCCAACTGTTGAATACTTCGGCAATATTGTTGGTGAGATAATCACACTTTGCAATCGTTCCAAATTTGCTCCTACTCCACAACTTGGTATGCTCCTTATTAAGAAACTCCATTGCTGTTGGACAATTAGCCTCTATTTCAGCTATTAAAGCATCAAAGTGAGATTGGGAATATGTCCATGCAGCTCCCCATAGTCCAAATTTAAAAAGGTCACCACGAAATTTCTTCTTGAAGTTGCTAAAAAGGTGTCTCATGCATTCTCTATGCTCGGCTAATGGATACACATTCTCGATGGCATTTTGTAACCCCTTTTGCATGTCAGATGATATAACAAGATCCTCTGGCATTCCTATTGCTTCATGTAATAATCTTAGAAACCATTCCCATGATTCCTCACTTTCATTCTCCATAATAGCAAATGCAACAGGAAACATCCAATTATTGCCATCAATTGCTGTGGCAGCAGCAAGTACTCCTTTCCATTTGGTTTTCAAGTGACAAGCATCAAGGCTTATATAAGGTCTACATCCCATGAGAAATCCAGTTGTACAAGGCTTTAGAGCAACAAAGAACCGTTGGAAATGACGATTATTCCCATCAAGAGGTTCGGTATTCAGTTCAACAACACTTCCAGGATTTCTCTCTCTCAACTCCTTTCTTAATGCTCCAGCTTGGACAAAAGAATCCTTCCATTTTCTATATATTTTCCCGACTGCTAATTCTTTTCCTTCCCAAACCCTGTGGTACGGCACTAATACACCAAATTTTGATTCTAATCTTTGTTTTAAAACCTTTGTTGTTATATCTCCTTCCTTTCTCAGATCATCAATAATTCTCTCTGATATCCATCCTTGTGTTACATGCTTATTACCACACTTATTAATTCCGTAACATGTATGTTTCTCTTGCAATGTTCTGACTACGAAAGTTACCTTATCTTCTGCCATAGTTGCATGAATCCTCCAACTACATTGAGGATTTGAACAATTTGCTGTCACTCGTGCCGGTTCACTCTTGCTTAAATGATACTCAAAATCATTAATAATGGCATAGTGATTTAAAGCCCTTCTAAATGCTACAACATCTGGGTACTTGGAACCTACCTCCATTTTAGGGTCGTTCTTATCATACAAGAA
>CAXKVK010000015.1:0-23936 GCA_964058895.1 Carex divulsa
GCTATATTCTCAGCCTATTCAATATATGTTTACTGTTTACGGAAAGTTTACTATTGGATCCATTTATCAAATTCTAAATTTTAGAGGAATTAGTAATAATAGATATACTCTATTGTGAAATTTCTAATTCCACCTAAAATTAGAATTTTTATGTAATTAGTTATGCACAATAGAATCTCAACTAAAAATAATATTCACAAAAAGAAATGGCATGGAGATTTGACATGTCAATTTTGTCATAAAAAAGAAACCGTTACACACCTCTTTCTCAAATGTGCGGTGGCTAAACAGATTTGGTTTTGGATGGGTAGTTGTCAAAATAACTTTTCTATTTGAAAAACATGTACTACTATTTTTGACTTTCCAGGTTCTATCGATAAAACTAACCAAATAACGATGCTGGTGGTATATAGTGCTCTAAGCTGGACAATATGGAAACATCGCAATGCCCTTATATTTCAAGATGCTACTCTCAAAACAATCCAAAATTTAATTTTGCTAATCATCTCTCTTGTTGACTATTAGACATGGCATATGGATAAGCGCATCCAGGCTGCTACGACAAATTGGCTACCCAAAAATATTCATGTCATTCCACTGCGGGTTTGGAATCCAACTGAAGAACATGAGGTGCCATACCAGGGTGATGCTCCTCCTCTTCTCATCGCTGATGTGACTGCCGATGATGCATTTTTGGGTATTGATAGTGGATAGATTGGCACTCCACTGCGCAATGAGGGTGATGCTGGACTTCCAGCCAACTAAATTGACACATTTTGATTGTCATTGTGGGGAATTGTTAGATTTATATTTTCTTAGTTACATAGGTAACGGTGACTTAGTTTACTTCTCTATTACTATTTTTTGGTGGTTGGTTAAGCGTCGTGTTTATGTGTTTTGCTTGGAGGTTAACTTTGAGTTTACTTGAGATTTAGTGACATAATGACTCTAGAAGTATGTAACTTAATTCTTATAATCTTATGTTTCATGTATGAAACGGACCTTGTTTTCTTTTTGTCAAAAAAAAAAATGTTTACTATTTACGTGCATCCAATTTTTATAATCAACCATGCATCATGCAAGTGGCGAGCTTTTAGAGTAGTTTGTGGGACAATCATGCATGATTTTTCACTCATGTTCATGTGATATGAAAGTGATGTTTTTTTATTCGATGTGTGTCCCGACAGGATAGAAGAAGGCATTCCGAATTTCCGGTCGACGAAGAAAACCACACTGAGCAGAACATAATCAAGTATCTAATTTAATTAGTATTAGATACTCAGAGGCTATGTGTGGATTAAGTTCGTACTGTAAATCTATATCTATATTTTTAAAGTATAAACAATTAGTTTAAATTATTTAATATGACAATCTTCATATAAAAGCATATTTAAAGATTAAATTTTAAATTTTAGAAACATTTTACTATTATTTTAGATAGATAGAAAAATCAATATTTTTTTATGATTCAAAATCTTTAGATCAAGTGATTTTTTACGTATCTAAAAAATAGTAAAAGGTTATTAATATATAAAATTTGGTCATGAATTTTATTTTCATATAAATATCATGTTGATCAATTTAAATTGATTGTTAGAACTTTGAAGACAAAGTAATGAATCTATAGTACGACTTAATATGAGCATTGTAAAGTCCCATATCCGCGGTAATTATTGTTGTTGTTGTTGTCATTATTATTATCGTCGTCATTAGTGTCATAGTCGTCGCCATTTCAGAGAATTAATTGTCTTAATTTTGAAAATAATTGTGTAGAAAATATTTTTTTTTTTCTCAGAGTTAATTATTTTCAAAATCCTTCTATTTAATATCATTTTCTCTCACTTTTATTGTCGTTACATTCAAACAAGGTTGTTGTACTCATTTCTTAACATGTAATTTTTCTCACTAGCATTGACACAAAAGTATTCAAGGCGATTGCTTCTTGGATTCAAGTTTTTAGTGGTGTTCGTCTTACATTGGCCGGAATTTAATTACCTTCAATAAATTATAAATGATACTTGGATCTTGTCAAATCTGAAAGATATTCTATCAATCTGCTCATAAGAAAATTGTTTAGACTTCGATTCTTTTTCCCTTATCTGTTTGAATACTATTGAAATTGTCAAAACTTTTCATGATAAATGACAACCATAGTTTTTCTCTTATTAAATGCTTAACAATGCCTTAATACTAACCCGGTCAGATTCTATAATTTAATTCTAAGAGTTTCTAGAAAAATCATTTTTGATGAAAAAAAACATATACATGACAAAATATGTATTATCGGCAGGCAGGGCCACGTGACACTGATCATGACCCATATTAGTCCAAAAATTCGAAAAACAATAAAGACAAACACATATGGGCCCACAATACATGCGAGGATAACGGAATAATTTTTTTTGGGGAATTTCACGTATACCCCTCAAAAACATCAAAATTACATATTTACTCCTCTAAATTTTGAAATCACATATTTCCTCCTCTAAAGTTCAATAACTCACATATTTACCCATTTGATTGTCTTTTGTATTAAAAATCATTATAAATTTATAAAATATCCATTTTACCCGTTATTAAAAGTATAAAACACCTTATCAAACTCAAATTTGAATCTAAAAGGTTCCTCTACCGTCCGATTCACACACATCGCAATAAGATATGTGCTAATTTCACGATTCGTGCTGATCTAGTGTGCATGGATATTAAAGCAATTTGATCCATGTGCATCGCATTATGATCTATGCACGTTACTTCAATATTCATACGTGTTCGCTTCAAGATTCGTGCTAACCTAGCACACACTGATCTTAAAGCAATTCGAACGGTAGATGAACCTTTCATATTCAAATTTGAGTGTGATTGTTTTATGCTTTTTAATAAAAGAGTAAAATGGGTGTTTTATGAATTTAAAATGTGTTTTAATATAAATACAATAAAATAAATAAATTTGTGAGTTTTTGAAATTTGGAGGAGTAAATATGTAATTTTAAATTTTAGAAGAAAAAATATGTAATTTTAAAATTTTTGAGGGATATTACGTGAAATTCCCCTATTTTGTTTTCTGTGCCATCAAATTTCAACAAGAGAAGATATAAGGAACTTTCATGATCTGACATTTCAGTATATGGCTAACTAACTGGATTGGATCAGAATCTGCTTCTTTTCTTTTAGAAAAGGAGTACTCTTCTATTCTCAAATTCAGATCGTTTAAAATTCATCGTACGGTCTCGATTAAATCTGCATCATTTTAATAGATTAAATTGATTTGAAAATAAAAATTAATTGAGGCCATACGATGTATTTTGAACGATTTGGATTTCAAAATAGAAGAGTGCTCAAAAGGAGCAGATTCTGATCCAACTGGATTGACAACAAAAGGTTAAAATAATGTAAATGTCAATCATATGACTATGTGACAAGTCACAGAGTTGTTTTATATTTATCCGGCATTTTATATAGTATAAAAACATATCTATTTTTGCAAGAATAATAAAGTTGTGCGTGCAAATCTGAAGCATGCAATTGAAGGTGTTGATACAATGCATAAATTTAGATGATAAATTGTAATTAGAGAAAGAGAAATTTTCTAATATATCCATATAAATTTTTAAAATAGCCAATTTTCCTATAAAAACTTTCTAAAATCTAATATTCCATAAACACCTAACAGTATTTATTCTATCTCCTTTTATTTACTTAATATTTTATTTAGTTATTTAAAAAATTAAATTAACAAAATTACCCTCATATGTCCTCCTCCTCCTCCTCCTCCTTCACAAACCTCCAATAGCTAAAACTCCGTGGAGGTAACAATAAAATTTGATTGAAGATCATGGGCTGCAAAGGAACTCTCTCTCCTTGACTCTTGATTTGTTTCTATCTATTAGACGTTTGTTTCTTTTTTGAAAGATGCTACAATTTGAATTTTCTTTTAATTATTTGGCTTATTCTAGGGGCCCTTGTATATGCTAGTTAACAGCATCTAATTAAGCACGAGAGAGATTGGGTCAAACAAACGGAACACAGAGAGGAAGCACACAAAAACACAATTCTCTATTTAGACTTTAACTGGAACCCGAATCCAACCAACAGAAGACAACAAACTCATTATTTATGTCATAGATTTAGACTGTGTGTGGCACTGTGGCCCTAATTCCTCGTCGGCATACTATACCCATTCTCTTTTCTTAAATCAAATATACTTATTGTAAGAAAAAAAAAAAGTAGAAACGAAATATTAGGAATGAAACCAAATAGTTATCTATTTTCATACTGGAAGCATTTTTTTTTGTTTGAAGTACAGAAATTGATAACATTAAGAACTAAATAGGAATAGCTAAAATTTCTTTAAGGTAAAAAAATATTTCGATTGAAGATTATTGGAGGTTTGTGAAGGAGGAGGAGAAGAAGAGAGTAAAGATGAGGGTATTTTTATCAATTTTATTTTTAAAATAACTAAATAAATATTAAGTAAATAAAAGGAGATAAAAAAAATAACATTTAAGTTTTTATGAGAATGATGGATATTATAGTATATTTTATGAGAAAATTAGCTATTTTGAAAGTTTGTACGGATACACTGAAAATTTTCCCATAGAGAAATATAAAAGTCTAAACATCTGCAATTTAAAGTTTCGAACCCTAAGTCTAGACGATACTTCTAAAAACTTCAATCTGGATTTAGACATGATTTTTCTATTTAAAAAGACTTTTATACAAGCAAAAATTGCCATGGCCCTTATATAATATAAACTCATAGTTTCTGAAAAGCAAAAAATCTTCGCTTTTGTGTTTTGAAGACCATTCTTTTTCTAAAAGTTCTTCTAAAATACAGAAGTCCAAATCAACTAGAATCTGAAGCGACCCAAATGCAAATGTGTAGTTTATACTGAACAGGAGAAACAATGGGCCAATTTCTACAATGTCCAAATTGCAAAACTACCGAAAGCTATTTTTCAAATATTACAAGCTTCTTTAAACTTACAGTAAATACAAATTGATCCATGTATATGACAAATTAGGCCTCCAAAACAGAAAGAAGCTTATTAAGCGAAAGAATCAAATGCTTACGTTTCAAAGACAAATTATAAACAAACATCCTTAAGCTTAGTAAATCAGAGCAGCAGGGCAAGTCCTCTCACCTTCCTGCAGGATGAACAATTTGAGAGAAAACAGCAGTGGTGCTGACCTGAGCAGGATCATGATCAATCCCTCGGCTATTTTGGCTTATGCTCGATTCATCTGACGTCAGCGACATTGAATCACTAGAACTAGCAAACGATCCTGAAGTATCGCCACCATCAGCACTAGGAGATCCACCATTTTCAAAAGTCTCTTGCAATTGTAGTGCGAATTCGAGGTTCCACAATACATCTCCCATGGATGGACGGTCGACGCCGTGTTCAAGGAGACACTTCTCAGCTGCATAAACAAATTTCTTCAAGCACTCGGGAGCAATTTGATCCTTCACAACAGGATCTATAATATCGTTGAGCGCTCCCTTCCTCAGGCTATTCATGGCCCATTCACTAAGATTCATTTGGTCCCTAGGAAGACTCGGGTTCAGAGCAGGCCTTGCACAGAGGACCTCAAATAGTACAACCCCGAATGAGTACACGTCGGATTTCTCAGTTAGTTGTTGTCGCTTGAAGTACTCAGGATCTAGGTAGCCGAAACTGCCCTTGACCATGGTGCTCACATGCCCCTGATTCATCGTGGGCCCGGTCTTGGAGAGCCCAAAGTCGGAGACCTTCGCTACCCATTTCTCGTCTAAGAGAATGTTGGTGGTCTTGACATCACGGTGGATAATGGTGTATTTAGCGCCAGTGTGTAGGTAATGTAGACCCCTTGCGGCACCTATGCAAATCTCAAGGCGTTGCTTCCAATTGATCGGTGGGTTGTTGCTCTTGTAGAGGTGTTCCCTCATCGTGCCATTTGACATGTAGTCATATACTAGACACATTTCTTCATCTTCTTCGCAGAAACCTATCAGGGACACAAGATGCTTGTGCCGGAGCTTTGAGAGCATCTCGATCTCAGTATTGAACTCATTCACACCTTGCTCTGATTGTGGGTTTGATCGCTTGATCGCAACCTTGACCCCATCAACAACACCCCTGTATCATGTAAATTGTTATTTTATTGGCATGTATAATTAATATAATTAAATATTTGAACATTTACCAGTAAAGAAACAGTTATACTAATTTTGTAGTTAAAATTATATTAATTTATTTTGCGGCTTTAACTGAACTAATATAATGATCTAATTAAAC
Source organism: Carex divulsa (assembly GCA_964058895.1). Taxonomy (NCBI): domain Eukaryota; kingdom Viridiplantae; phylum Streptophyta; class Magnoliopsida; order Poales; family Cyperaceae; genus Carex; species Carex divulsa. The sequence goes on from CAXKVK010000015.1 coordinate 6,279, forward strand.
GGCATAAAAAAAAATATGTACTATTTATTTTCATCAAACAAGAAAATAATCATATTGTTTCCGTACGATTTCCATACAAGTATTCAGAATCAGTCTCTTTAAGATGTTAAATTCAAATTGGAATGTCACTCTTACTTGTAAACTTTGCCAAAGCCACCAACACCAATCACAAGTGATTCATCAAAGTTCTTTGTCGCATGCTTGATCTCTGAAAAAGAGAAATGACGGCAGATCGCCGATAAATTTGCGAAATTACTTCCTGCAGAGCTCTTGCCAGAGATTGAAGACTTGCTAGTCGATGAGGTATGAGAGTTTCCATAGAGAGGTAACCACATGCCATTCGACTCATTACCTGGCATTCTACTCTTCTTTTTGTACAACACTGCCACAACTGCAATAACTGCAGCAGCAGCTACAATACCACCAACTGGAGCAAGAATAATTACCGAATTACTGCTAGATTCAGACTTAAAAGAACTTGCAGTCAAGTTTTCCTCAGCATTTAACAACATTTGGGACGGTTCAGGATTGGGTCCAGCTAGATTTCCAGTTTTGTCATTCATTTTAAAGATCTCCAACCCATTTAGGATCGAGTCATAATACTGAGGTTTAGCATCCACGGACGGGTGCAGTGCAACCCACAATTGGTCGTCCCCAGGCCCATCAGTCACGGTAATAGCAAAATCCTTGTACACTGGCACAGCTTTTGAGGAGGCCCATCCGATAACATCAGCATCATCATATGCGGTCTTGTTGTTGACATATATATCGAATACCCGTTGGTTGACCTTTGTGTGAATTAGTTCACAGAAGTGGAAACGGACAATGTAAGTGTAGTTTCCGTCAACCGAAAACACCCAAGTGAGGTTGAAGTTGCGGTTGAGATTTGGATCAGGCCCCATAGACCTCATGGTATCGTATACACCTGTTGGTGCAATATACTCTGCTTCGTCATCTGGATAATCAACCTTAACTTTGTCGGTTGCTTCATAAGTGACCCCAAATGCAGCTCCATACAAATAAGCGGAGTCGTCATACCATGTTCGGCTCATGCCACTGTCATTGCTAGGTGCAACATATTGGCCACCGACATTCAACCGGTACATAGTCTGCAAGCCTGCCCCACTAGCTTCCAAGGTTTGATCAGAAAATCCTACCAACGATGCCGGTTGGCTAAACAGATCCGGCATTGAGACAACCTCAATACCATTGATAAAGGCATATGAACCGTTGTACTTGTCTGAAGGGGTGAACGTCAGAGAAATCATTCCATTATCAGAGGCAGGTAACGAGAACTCCTTCACAACATACGCTAGGCTGAGTGCTTTTGCAGTCACATGTGCACTGAAATTACTGAGGAGGGTTAACCCGCCAGAAGCCAAAACTGAGAAATATGCGCTATCAGGAGAAAATCCAGTGTAGGTTACCGGATAGAAATGGAGACGCACCCAATGTTGGTCCTTTTTATTTACTGAAATATTATACGAGGTTGAGGCGGTAAAAATCCTAGCTGACATGTAAGGGATCGGTGAAGGGAGTGCTGGATCCTGATAATCAGCTGTCATGACAGTTGATTGCACCGAACCAGCGAGAAATTTTGAGTTTGCATCAGTCACCCATTTCCGATTATCTGCATCTGTGCCACCTGAACTCCCTCCGCAATTTAACAGGATTGAATCGTACGGTTTGTATCCTCCTCCATTGACATTGGTGATTGAAGATAGAACCAAGGAAAGAGAGATTATGATACTAACCAATCGAGTGGCAGAATTCATGGCCAAGGTGGATTTGGAGGAGGAAGAGCTGTCTCTGTTTCCAATTATTTCTTTTTAATTTGTATTTTTGGATCTGTTAAGCTTCTCCCCCTCTCTCCTTGGAAATTGTCATGGAGGCAATAACTCTAGAAAACTGTTTGAAAGGAGAGGAGGGGAATAAAACTCCAAATTTAACAGGTGGTTACATTTATCTGGCCGAAAACAGTTCACATGCACTATCTATCTATAGCAAAAGCAATAAACAGTGGTTGTTTTCTTATTTATAGCATTTTTCTTTGATTAACTCTCAACGAGATCAAGAAAAACAATATCTTAGTTTTCCAACTCGTTTTTTCAGAGCAGGTATGCTCTAAAAAAAATAATTGAATGGGTTCTCAAAGGAAGCACATCACATCTCATAATTTTCAATTTCGTACTGTAACATTTATTATCAAAAAGAGCAAGAAAAAACTAACAATATAATTTCGTCAACAAGTAATAATTGCCATCTCTTGCTTGGGTTGTGCAATACTAATTGCAAATTTGGCTGTTGTAGTCTCAAACAAATCAACACTGCCATTTGTTTCCTCTCTTTTTCCAACTCTCTCTGGTAAATCATAAGCAGTAGAGCCCGAAGCTAGATTTTTAGTAATTAAATAATCACTATTAACTCTCACGAATGCACAATTCAGTCAGATAATCATTGTTAGCATAGATTTTTAATCTATGTTTCTAAATGACTCTGAACCAAGGGTTAGAAATGATATATTTATTATATTAAGATATCTCAAACCTAAAATTTGATGATATAGAGACTGCCATGCTAATTGCACTTCTCAAAATAATTTAACGACAATAAAAAAAAAGAAAATTAAAGGAATGAAAAGAGGACAAAGATGACCTGATCGGAGAAATTACATGCTTCAACGCGGCTTCCCATTAGCTGTCACTCCGCTACGAAAAGAAAGAGAGAGGATTAGTTTTCACCCAACAATAGTGAAATTGGGAAATTCTACGTACATAAAGATGAGGAAATTAATTCCCTCCATTTTTTTTCGCTCCACAGTGCCTCCACCTTTGTAATTTTATAATAACAAAAAATATAAAATTTATATATCAAAATAAACCGTTAAATATGATTTATATATTTTCTTTGCATACATATTAAAATTTATTTTTATTCAATTTAGTTTTATATGAATCAATAAGTTGAAAAATCAACGTTCAAAATTTATTCACTTCAGTGTATTTTTATTATCTCTTGATACTAATCAAAAAGGCATCGAAATGTGGTGATCTATATATGTGTATGAAGAAAATAATATAAATTATTATTTAACGGTTTTATTTGACATTTAAATTTACAAAATGTCTTTTGAACTCTCTTCTCATAAGATATAATCTTATGTAATAATTCAATAATATGCTCTAATTTTATTTTTATTTTATTAAAATATAAATTGAAGATTATAACAATACATTTGATAAACTTGAAGATATTATGTATTTTTTTAAATTTAAAACTGAAGCTCTCTAAATAATTCTAGTTAGTTCTCGAATTTTGTAACTTTTTTAAATAAATATCTATCTATGTATTTTATATTATTTTTGTATTCTGCAGTAGTCAACTACATGGTATACAATGTTAATTATATGTAACCAACTTAATTAGCAACTGTGCTGTGTGTTATATGTCCAATCTTACTGGAATACAGTGCTAATTTTTAAAAGTGTTGGTCCAATTTAATTTAACAACCGTGTTGATAAAATAGTTGGAATTTATCGACAATAAATTAACTTAATAATTTTAATAAATACTAAATAATATTAATGTGAAAATTCACCATTTTAAATATGATATACTTTGTACTTATATCATGCACATAAAAAATGATAAATTTAGATCCAAACTAGCGTTTATCGTTTAATATTAAAATTTATTTTGGCCTAATTAATGATATTTATTCTAATTTAATCTTAGTTCGATGATTTTAAATAATATCAGAGATGACACTAATTAAGGTCCAGAGAATATGTTTTGTTCAGTTTTACATTTTCTTACATAACAAAATAATAACTCGCTTCATCAAAGAGTAGAAAATATTCTCGGACTTAACCAATTTGTTCTTCTTTGAGTAGAAAGAACCAAGTTCCAATCAGCAAAACCCCTGGGTGCGTCAAGCCAATTCGTGCATCCGGGTGCGCCTGTCCAATATGCACAGTTGTACACCAACTGATGTGCTAATTCAGTATGTGCATCTGGAAAATTTGGTGTGCAGATTTGATCGACGAGAGTGACATTTTGATTTAATTTCAATTTTTGAGAGTGGTAAGAAAAAAAAAATTCGGACTATTTAATGCATTAATCTAGAGACTTGCAAAACAAACAGAAGAAAATTTTAATAATTTTTGACGAGTGCCTACATGGGAATATGGGATAACCATAACCCCCACTATTTGTTATTCATTTACATGGTGCAAACAGTTCTCTGGGCAAGATTTGCCGTCATTTTTATCCATGCCCAAACAATTATAAAATTCGCCAACTCTGCTCATAAATCTCAATTTTTATCAAAAATACTCATACCGCCTACTAAATAGACGGTTTCTAATTTTTATTAGAAACCGACTGCTAGTCCGACGGTTTCTAATAAAAATTGGAAACCGTCTATTTAGTAGTCGGTCGCTCAAAAAAAAAAATTATATATATGTGTGCACTGTTCCGAAATTTTCTCACAATTCATTTCATCAAATTTCACACTATATCTCCTCACATTCTCTCTTTCTCCCAGATTTTTCCTCCCTGCTTGTTTTTGTAAGTAAGTCTCTATATATTATTTTATATTATTCAGTAGGCCAAAATAGTTGTAAATTGATATCAAATGTTATAAGTTCTTATAAATTTATTAGAAATTGCTACCAATTGTTATAAATTGTTTAAATTTATTAGAAATTGGTACCAATTATTATAAATTGTTAAAATTAATTAGAAATTGCTACCAATTATTATAAATTATTTAGAAATTGTTTAAATTTATTAGAAATTGCTACCAATTGTTTATAAATTGTTTAGAAATTGTTTAAATCTATTAGAAATTGGTACCAATTGTTATAAATTGTTAAAATTTATTAGAAATTGGTACCAATTGTTAAAAATTGTTAAAATTTATTAGAAATTGTTACCAATTGTTATAAATTGTTATAAATTTATTAGAAATTGGTAAAATTTATTAGAAATTGGTATCAATTGTTATAACTTGTTATAAATTTATTAGAAATTGCTACCAATTGTTGACTATTGTTATAATTTATTAGAAATTGGTACTAGTTGTTATAAATTGCTAACGTTTATTAGAAATTGTTAAAATTTATTAGAAATTATTATAAATTGCTACCAATTCATTAGAAATGTTCCAATTTATTTTATAAATTAGAAAAAAATTGCTACCAATTGTTATGAAATGCTACCGTTTGTTAGAAATTATTGAAATTTATTAGAAATTGTTATAAATTGCTACCAATTCATTAGAAATGTTAAAAAAAAATTATAAATTAGGTAGTTTAGTATAGTTTAGTATAGTTTAGTATAGTTATAAATTAAGGTATAAATTGGATAAAATTATGATTTGTTATAAATTAGGGTATAATTTAGTATAATTATCTAACTTGGTAAAATTTTGTATAATTTCGGATAGTTATATAACTTAGCATAATTCGAAAATAATGAGTATAAAATAGTATAATTAGAGCATTTTAGCGAATTTTAACGCGTTTTTACACATTTTAAGTTTAGGATGGTTGAAGGTAGAGGTAGAGGACGACCCAGACGTGCACCACAGGTTGAGGCGCCGATTGACACCACTAGTACCGAGCACTTCAACCCTCTCTTATGGATACCCCACCGTGAGCACAGGGTATCATTGGCTTCCGTTGAGGTATGCTAGTTTTTCTCCATATATGAAGTTTAAATTTTGTTGTATACATTATGTAATACTTTCCTTGGCTTTCAACGCAGGACGATTATCTGATGGAGGTCAATTTTTGTGTCCCTCAGATGCAGTATTTCTCATAGATGGACCCATATCTCATCCGGCTGGGACTATATCAAATTGTGTCCATCCTGCGGGACACGACTCCCTCCATCAATGCATCTCTCATTGCAGGATTAGTGGAGCAATGGCGTCCCGAGACGCACACGTTTCATATGCCTTTCGGGGAGATGACTGTCACGTTGCAGAACGTGAGTGCCCTCTGGGGTTTGCCGATCAAGGGCATTTCCGTAGGCAGAGTATCTGACAACAGAGATTTCGCCCATGACATCGATCAGTATTTGGGGGCAGATCCGACAGCTCTACGGGCCGATAAGGGGAAGTCCAGTTATCACATGCGGAGGACAGAGTTGCGGCAGCACTTCAGTGCCGGTCTGACGAACGCCTCTAGTGATCTGGACATTCGGAGGTAATAATAATAATAATATTTTGCTTTTGATTTGTTAATTAACTTATGTAATTATAATACTAACCATCTACTCTTTTTTTACAGATACACCCGGGGTTACGTGATGGACCTCTTCGGTACAGTTATGTTTCCTGATGCCAGTGGCGATGGCATCCCCATGATGTACTTGCGACTTCTGAGGGACTTTGATAGCCCGCCGGCCTACAACTGGGGTGGAGCTGTGTTAGCACAGCTGTACCGTAGCCTCTGCACTGCTTCTCAGGTTAGTTATTATGTTATTTGTTACTTAATTATTTCATCAATCAGTCAAGTGGAATTACGACTTATAATCTCAGAAATACAGGTGAAGGCCAGACAGATGTACGGGCCGGTTCTTTTGTTGCAGCATTGGTCCTGGTCACGGCTACGGGTGGGCCATCCTATGCCCAATAGGCCACAGCCAGTTTGGGGACAGCCGCAAGATGATCAGGAGCGATGGCCGGTCTACGGCCACCGCTGGCATGGTATCCACCACTATCGGGATGAGGGGCACGGACGCACCGTAGGTATCAGGATAGTGCGTTTACAGCTGAATAACCTGGACAAGGCGCAGGTGGAGTGGACACCATATGCAAATCTGTATAAGGATGAGGAGTTGCCTCTTCATTGTCTTGAGCAGCGTGACAGCTGGTGGTACCGAGGCCCGCTAGTCTCCTTCTGGATAGTGGAGCACCACTATCCAGATCGGGTACTTCGGCAGCACGAAGAGGAGCCATTAATTCCTGTGGAGCCGCATTACCCAGGCAAGAGATCAGGAGACTGCACAAGTAAAAAATTTAATTAATTATCGATAACCTCTAAATTATCTGTTACATTTTCATTGCAACTAACATTTAATTGGCAGGATGTCGCACGCCGGCGCTATGGACAGAGACTGGCGCCTCCAGTTATACCAGATGCTTGATGAGATGACTCAGACCCCAGGATCTCATCTGCTGAGGTACAGGACTTGGTACTCCAGGGTTGGCGGGGGATCATTATATCTGGTGGGCGATTATAGTGCATATCTCCGCCAGCCACTGCAAGAGGATCTATCAGGTCACCAGCCTACGAACGTCGCTGGGCTCGCGCGGTAATTAATCCAACACCTTTATATTATATGTTCATTAAACGGTCATTACATAAAATTGCTGACTAATTTATGTTTTTTGGTTCAGATATTACTGTCGATTAAAGCCGCTGCGCATGCCATCAAGATGCTCGGGGTCAAGGGCTGGCGAAGAGTTGGATGGAGTCAGTTGCAAGATCATTGCCAACTCATTGAGGATGCCGAATCTGGTGGGCATGTGATCAGCATGTTGCGCGATGCCGGAGAGAACATCGATTGGCGGGCAATAGATCCAGACGAGGCAGATGCGCCGGCGGTATTCACTCGGGATATGCCATCTCCATCCCGCTTAGACGCAGACTGGAACTATTATCACTGGGTGCTGTCTAATTCTGGCTGGGCTGCCTACTACAACTCCGAGGGACGTCCAGTGCAGCCACCGGTAAGTCGTATTTGTTATGAGTCGAGTAAGTTCAGTTTTTTCCATTAGTACAAAAATTTATATCATTATTTGGTTTGCAGGGTCCGGCTTCCATGCCGCCACCGCCACCGCCATACGAGCCTGCATCTTACGACTATATGGAGGATTATGGGGTGATTATCAGTTTCGATGAGATTAAGAGCCTATCACCATCCAGACCGGGACGATACCCTACGGCGATGGCACACGATGGTGAGGCTAGCAGGTCACAGGCCCCTTCTGACTTTGCGGCTGGACTGGCAGACTCTATCTTCTCTACACCCCCGCCTCCTCCAGCTACTACTATGGTGGATGATGATCCGTGGGAGACAGGATCACGTCTCAGGAGAGAGGCAGAGGCCGCTGCTATTGCTGCAAGTGATGCGGTCTGGACGGGGCTGCCCGACAGATGTAATAGAGGATGGGGCTGCTCGACAGATATAATAAGTTCTCAAAACATACAAAATGATGGCTTCTCAAAACATAATAAGTTCAACTATTTTTCCTGAAACGAAATCCACCTAACATTCGAGACCCAAATGATGGCTTCTTTGATGTCTTTGGCTGCGTGTCAGATGGCGCTGGCTGTGAACTAGATGCTCGTTGTACCTGCGCTCCAGATGGTGCTGCTTGGCTAACAGATGCTCGTTCTATCCTGAGAGATGATCGCCTTGGCTGCTCTACATGCGCCCCGAATGGATCTACTGCAGTCGTAGACGACCCTGGCTGGCTAAAAGATGCTCTTGGCAGCCTCAGAGATAACCTCCTTGGTTGGACAACGGACGGCTCTACATGGCTACCAGTGGCCTCTCCTGGCACTAGAAGACATCTCTCATTGCCTCGGCATACATAATAGATGCATCCAAGGAACTTGTGGTTCTGCTACGCCTTGACCCAGATGACCCCCCTGATCCTGTAAGAATCTGTTCATTTTCTTCCGCAGCTGCTGTATTTTTTTCCTCTGCATTTCATACTATTGTCAGTTAATTCATGAAATTATAATGATATATAAGATTTTGTGAGTGTTACGTACCTCTCCTACGTCGGTCGGTAGTTGAACGGCGAGCAGTATGCCCCTTTTTGTGACCACCCAACTCATCCATGGTCATGTTGAGTCGGGTGTGATTTCTTCTTCCCTTTCTAATCCATTTCTTGTTAGGTATTATTGTAGGTCCATCGTAAAATGGCCATTCATCTGCATTTCCATAAGGGTGAAACATACCATTCCAAGTACTGAGAAGATAGTTGACACTATACCAATCAGCAATAAACTGGTTCTCGTCCCAATTTTGTTTTTGACAAACTGCTAACACATGAACACACGGAATAGATGTTAGTTGGATACCTCTGCATGTGCACTCCATAGTTCTACCAGGCCCACGAGTCACAGTGTACTGGAACTCCCTATGAATAATGTCCATGGTGCCATCAGCGCGCTTGTAGACTGGAACATACTCATCAGGAGAGGAGACTTGGTATCTGATACCTCCTTATTTTGCCTTGATTACAACCCTGATTTGTACCAAAACCTGTGCTTTAAAGCATCTAAATATGGACCTTTTTACTTAAGTATCATTAGAATGTGGTACTGCTATGTTTTGTTTGTTGTTTTGCAGGTAATAGGCGAAATTCTGGATCTGACACCTCTCCATACGGCCCGTATAGGTTTCCATACGGCCCGTACAAGATCAGCCCAAAACCACAGAAGGTTCCATATCAGAGGCAACAATTCTCCAAGGCAAAGCACAAATATACGGTCCGTATAGGATTCTATACGGACCATATAGGTAGTTTCGGAAGTCCAGGCTGGAAATGAAACAGAGACAACTGGACAAACCGAAAAGGCACCTTTTTAATTCGCGATTCTGGGCATTAAAAGCGGTATCCAGAGACAGTTAAACTCTCTCTCTGACTATCCTTTGACATAGAGTAACTTGGAGAGAAAGACACACTTTGGAGAAGAAGAGGAGGAGGAGAAACTCAATTTTGACGCCGATTCTTCCGAATTTTCACTGTTTTGTCATGAACTCCTTTATCTCTTGTGTTTTCTGTGATTGTATGAACATGATTGGCTAAACTTTCTGTTTCTAGGGTTAAGATGTAGTTGACGTTTGGTTTTACTTGTATGCTACTTGAATTTGTGTTGAATGCTTAGTTTTTATCTTGTTGTGTAGTATTTTAATTGCTTGGTTTTTGCTTGCTTGAGTTTGATTAGTCATCCCATTACATGAATGCGCACGTCTAATTGTTAGGAGCCAAGTCTATGATATTCAATCCAACTGAACCAAGTATATGAGGTAGGTCTTAGGATCAAGGAGTACTGAAAGGGAAACTTTCTTCGAGGCGAAAGTCCTTGGATACCTTTAGTAAATCAACAAGTGACTTAGATAACTTAGTCCAAAATTATGAAAGTTGAGGGTTAACGCATCTAAGAGGGGAGTAGTTGAGTCCGGTAAATCGGGTTCTAAGCCAAAAATCGCGACAGCTGAGCTGAGGAACTTAGATCTGGTTGATGAAAACCCTAGACAAAAGTACCAACACAGAAACAGTAACTGCAGTATTCACTCGGGGGTCTATACGGACCGTATAGGATCCTATACGGGCCGTATACCCTGGGGCCAGACGGACGCGAAATCTGAAACCCTGGAAACCCTTTTTATAATTTGAAAAACAACTTTTAATCTTCTCTTTACTGCTTTAATCATTGTTTCAATCAAGTAGGAATTTAAACAAACCCCAATTCAAACTTTTCTCACTTCTAGAATTTTAGTAGATTTAAGTAAAGTCCGGTCATTTTATTCTGTCCCTTTGGATACGATACCCGACTATACCAACGGTAGGACTGTGCACTTGCAGTTTTGACCAGAGGTAGACTCGAGTTTTTAAAAGGTACAGCTTGCTGTACTGAAACTTGGTAGTACGCTTTTGGTGCGAACAGTATCTTCCTTCACCCTGCGTATATGAGACCAAAGTCATCCTTGTAGCTTTCTCCCATCTTTTTCTGAGCTTTTTTTCCACCCGTTCAGACCATTGCTTATTCACATCAGCTAGTGCCATGGCTCGGGCCCGCCTCTGTACAAACCAAGCATTGCATTTGTAAAATGTTTCCTCAACAATCGCAGCTACGGGCAGTCTCCGGCTCTTCTGGAATACATAGTTCAGTGACTCCGACCCGTTTGTTGTCATGATTCCGAAACGGAAACCTCCATCACATGTCTGGAAGATCTTATCATAATTGGACGACTCGAACGAGTCATTAGGATTTTTCTTGCCATACTTTTTCAAATAAGAATTACACCTTGGATTTAGCTGCACAAAATTAGGTAAGAAAATTATTAAAGAAATGCACGAGAAATTATTTTGAAGTTCTATGTAAGAAAATTTATAAAATGTACTTACCATAGCAAATTCTTCGAACATCTCCTTCAACCTCCTCGGCTTCTTCTTCTTGGCTCCTCATCTGAACCTCTGGCCATACCACTTGTCTCCTCCACAATTACTTACTAGGTTGGCTGCAATATGCTGTGAACAGAATCTGTGCTTAAAAAGTTCTTCTGACCATCTGTATTCTGGGTTAAGAGCAGCTCTAATTCCTAAGTGTTGATCCGATATAACACATACAAAAGTGTTAACTCCAATCACTTCCTTCCGTAGCAACTGCAAAAAAAAATCCCATGTTGGACCAGACTCCTTCTCCACAATTGCAAATGCCAGAGGCAGCAACTGGTTCTCGGCGTCATATGCGCAAGCTATCAGAAGCCTCCCTTCATAACGCCCAGACATGAAACATGCATCTATACTGATCACTGGTCTTAGGTATCGAAATGCTGCAATACATGGATCAAACGCCCAGGCTACTGCAACGAAGTGTTCAACACCTTGCATAATTGCACCTGTGCTTTCTCGGATTGAACTGGTTAGAAACTATTAGTAATTTGACCTGTGCTTTCTTATCGCATATACCTATTAGTAATTTTGGCAAGAAGCTGTATGAACCCTCTCAACTCCCGAATTGTCGTGGTATTGCAAGCTCACGACCTCTCCACAATCGGTTGTATCTCGGTTCACAATTGTTGTATTTAACCCTCACACAGTTTGCGACTGATTGGATGCTCATAGCCGGGTCCTTTTTAATAGAATCCTCAATAATATCAGCAATAATGGACGCTGTAAGCATTGCATTGTCTGTCCTTGTGTGATCAGTCCTGCATGTGTGAGGATGATTTTGCTCTATGATAACCCATGCATCTCCGTCACCCGTTGGTTGAGCTCTGAGTTTGAAACTGCACCTTTTATCCTTACAAACCACAACCATTCGAGTCTTGTCGCTTTTTTGCCTTTCAACATCCTAATTCTTATCAACGTGGTACTCGTTTATCTTCTTATTCAGATCAGCTTTGTTTCTAAAATATTGTCCAGCTGCCAGCTCACTACTGTACGTGATCCGGGCACCGAAAAATCTGATATCAGCTTCTTGAAAGCCAGATGTATCATTGAAGCACTCGAACGGGTGCGTCCTGGCCTGGCCATTGAATGGGTTGATACTGTTATAGTCTGAAAATTTTAAAATAATTAACTAAGTAACTAATAAAGATTTACGACTAATTAAATTTTTTGATTAATTAACAAACGGGTTAAATTATAAATAAATATTCATTTAAAAATAACATAATAAAACTTCGATTTTTATGAACCAATTAATTTCCTAAAATTCAATTAAGACGATCGATTCAAAATAAATACATTGGATTGATTTTAAACTAACTTAAAATTTACAAATTTTAAATTTTACAAATAAGAGTTTCATAAATTTAGAATACGAATTTTAATTGAGACAAGATTAGAACTAAGTTATAAAAATAAAAAAAAATTTGATGGTTATTGTAAATAAAATATAACCTAACACAACGAATATTGAAATTGAGTATAAATTATAAATCCAGATACTAATGAGATTAGTTTATTATACGTATCTTAATTTGCCTAAATTTGAATCAACTTATATGGTTCCTTTTATTATTACTCATGGAAATTTCTCAACCGTTCAAATCCCTTTGTGCACTAATCGTAAACCCCTCCATTTATATTCCCTTATTCTTTTCTCTTTCGTCCATTAGGGAGCCGCTCTCTTTTCTCTCTCTGTAGACAATCTGAACCATTCTTCTATATCCTGCACGAATCTCAAAGCAAACATTTTCTTTTAAAAGAAATCTTGAAGTTGTCTGAACCGTCCGATGTTAATCTTCACGAATCTTAAAGCAACAATATTTTTTTTTTATAACCCTCCCCTCCTCTCCTTTTCTTCTCTCCTCGTCGCCCCTCTTTTGTCTCTCTGTGAGCCGACCCTACGCTCTCTCTCTTTCTCCTTCATGGAGAAGGAAACCCAGGAGGGTTCTCCTCTTTCTCTCTCTCCCGCGCGAGGGTTGCTACCTGCCCCTGTTCCATCATGGTACGAATCTTGACTTCCGACGTTGAGGCGCGTGGGTCTCGCACCTGCTCTCTGCGCTACTGACTTGTGTGGTTTTCTCTCTCCCGGGTGCTATATAACCCTCTCTCTCTCTCTCGTTTTGGGTTTCTGGTTTCCCTTGCTTTCGCTCATGTGTTGAGGCAAAAATCTCTTCTCCCTCTTTTCCGTTTTCCCCCTTATGCTTACTGATACCAAAACCCTAGAGTTTTGGTTGTCCTTGTGCTTGCGATTCCCCTCTAGTGCCGGTGGTGCCTCTTTTGCTCTGTGCTTGCTGATTCTGGCGCGGTGCTTGAGATTCCCTTCTATCTGGTAAATTATTCGGAACCCTTGTTTTTCCTGGTTTGTGCTGGTCTGTTGTGCTTGTTTGTGCTGGTTCTGGTGTTGCTGTTGTGCCTGGTTCTGGTTTGTGCTGGTCTGTGCTTTGCTGTGATGTGGCATACCAGTACCAGTGGTACTGGCAGTGGCCTGGGTTCGGACCTGTACTTGGCTTGTTTTGGTTGTGCGATTTCGGTTCTGTGATGTGAAAAAAAACCAGTCCTTGAACTGACAGGGACCTTATTGCAATTTATTTGGATCTGGGGTTATATGTGAAAAATATCGTACCTTTGTGAATTGTTAAAATTTAGAGACTAAAATGCAAAATATTATTTTGAAATAGAGGGGATTCGGCCTCTTTACTGTTGAGTGGAGAATTTAAATAAACTAGAAATTTATAACAAGTTTTGAATCTAAATCTTTTTAAGTATTTTATGGTTGAAAACTTAAACAGAATTCCGTTGCGAATTAACAAGGACAACTAGTTAGCAACGAAAAATATTATCTTATACTTAGATCAGAAACGACGAATTAACGGCATAATTAGAATAGTAATAAAATAACAAATTTCGCGACTTAGTTAGAAATAATAAAAACGCGTAAATTAGTTAAAGGTGTCGTGTCAAAATTTTGTACCTAAATTTTGCATCAAAAATATAAAATAACTAAACTATATTAAACTAAATACACATTTAATAATAATTATACAAATTACACATTCTGTAATTTAATAGCAATAGGGGTTTTCTAATTTATAAGTTAACTTCCGAAACTGAATTTCAAGTGATTAAAAATGCTTATGGTTAACGTAAGTAAAACCAAAGTAGCTAAGTAATTGAAATAGATTAAATTAAGTGGAACACGTATAGTTACCGTAACTCGCGATTATTCCGACGAACTAAATTGCGTAAAGCAGCCCACATCGTAAATTTAATTAGAATAATAACTTTAGGGTAATAAATCTTGTCTTAAACTAAATTATAAATTTAATAACACGTTAAGTTATCTAAGAATAATTTAGTATCAAATTTAAATTAAAAATTTAGTTTAAAATAAGTAATCACTAATTAGAATAAAATTTAGGAAGTTTATTTCAAATTCTAAAATTGTAAGTTATTTATTAATTAGTATAATTAATTAATAATGAACTTTTATTCTATATACATAGTTTAAAATAATTTCAAATTATTCCTAATCAAAGTAAATTACTAGTCATACCTCTAATTTAATATCTTTGAAATACGCCTAATTATTGTACTAATTAAGATATTAGACAACCAACGTGCATTAACATTATATGTATTAAGAATAGATGTTTATTTTATTTTTAGTAACGCATTTTAGTCGTATAACCATTATAATAAACATAATTGTCATAGGAATTAGCCTAATTAATTAATAAAACATAATTCTAGTTTTACACGTATTAGAATAAATAGGTAATTAAATAACACATGTTTTTATCGAATAAATAATTAATAAACTTAATTACTATGGTAAATAATTCCAAACCCGAATCGAATCAATCGTATCCTTTTTATTATGACTTATTTTAATTAATTAGACATAACCTGAAATTAAAGCAATTGAAGTTCCTATAAAACTATCGTAGTGAACGACGTAATTATCATACGAGTATTGTAACGAGATAAATTTTAAACAAGCAAATTATCTTCAAATTAAAATAATAAAAGTCCTATCTGTTTTAAATCAAGTTAGATTAAATTAGGTCAAAGTGAATGATCCGTAACCGACTAAATTATTAATAAAGATTAATGCTAAGCTCGATGGCAAGAACTTGAATGATCAATAGCCGATTAAGCTGGATACGTCCGTCTGACCAAATCAATCGAATATAACAATTTGCAGTTAGAATTAAATTAAACGAGGGAGGGGTTACGTGTAGTAATTGAATTTTAATTTATTAAATTATGGATTTCAGGTCACCAGACCTACCTTGATCTTGACCCGTGGACCGATCTCACGGACTGCTACACTGGTGTAGACGAGGACCCCGCAGGCTATCCTGACGCGTAGCTGCTTGCGCATGATTCCCGCTTAGTTACAGGTGTGGGATAGCTGATTTACTTTCGTGGCGTACTCTTACCAGTCGACCACTTGACCTGTCATCCGCACTTTAAATTGATAGTTGCATTAGAGCATGTTTATCCTTTTGAACTGTAGATAGGATTTGCATAAATCCCTTTAAAGAAAGAATTTACTGTTTAATTAGGAGTAGAGTAATTAAGGTAGTTAGACTATTATATTAGGACAATATACTATTATTATAAATAATCATATGCATGGTGAGTGTAAGAAAGAAGACCGAGTGACTGCGCTCCGGCTTGTTGGGATGGAACGAGTCGGCCTCGCAGCCATTGAGCTGGGGGATCACTTGATCTCTTGGAGGTCTTATTAGGATATATTATATGTATACTTGGACTTATATAAATTTCGCTTCATTTTACATTTTTGTGTGTACCGGTTCGAGTCCGGGGCACGAATCGATCTGGGAGCTTCCCCCCTACATTAGGAGCTACTCGCCATATACGATTTTACCTGTCAGGCTGCACAAATCATGATTGAGTCATGGATTTGGGGCAGGGCTGATGTACGCAAGCGGTTCGAGTCCGTAGCATAGCCATGCGAGCGGTTCGAGTCCGTGGCATGGTATAGTGCGCAGTTCGAGTCTGCCACTATTTCCCATTAGGCTGGCCAGAATAATGGAGTTCCGTTGTCTGCTCATGAGGAAACGGATTAACTATTTTTACGTCATGCTTGTAGTTTTCTCCTATTTTATATGTTTGTTGAAGGATCGATTTAGAGAAAGGAACAAACATCGGATTGAGATATATTCATCTACATTCGTTGCACACGGGAGGTTCAATGGGCGATGTCACTAGGCACCGTGTATCATTGGACTTGCTGACCGGTGTACTTGGATATACCTTACTGGATCTTGTGATCCGATTGGCACTGCACTGGGTTGATGATTCTATCGTATTATTATTATATATATAACTTCTAGCGCGGTACTTGGATACTGGGCTCCGACTTGGCTATAAATATATCACTCTCTTTGGATTTTATTTTTGGGAATATTTTGCATGTTGGCATGATAGTAAATCACATCATTTGTATCTATTATATGTATTTTTATTTCTAGTTATGTAGTTAGGATAATTACATTCAAGCATATGCATTTAAAAGTGCTATTTAAAATTGTTGCATTTAAAAGTACTTCGACTTAAAAGGATCTCTAAAGGGTAATTCTGGGTCACATACTGGGCGATCATTCGCTCATCCCACACGTTGTTTCGTGGGTTTTAGGTACGAAGGCTGGCCTATTGCAGCAGGATCTGTTGAAGACTATCCCTGAAGACCGCGCGGCTTGACTTATATTTATAGGACCCTTTTGATTAGGTTTATGAGATCCGATCTTTTGATTAGTACATCGGACTCAATAGATCTTGTACCCCTCTTCTATAGTTCGTGTTTTACTTTCCGATTCGGACTGTATGAATATTGTATGTGTATGTTTATTTATGGATTGTATGACTATGCTGATATTATGATTATTCACGTTGCTGTATTTTGTTTGTTATTATAATTGTTTAGCCTTGCGTGTTTATTGATTTAATAAGCACGAGGCGAGGATGAATCACGTCCTAATCCGGAATTCTCGGTTTGGGGTGTGACAGATACGAACTAATCCTTCTCCACCCTCCGAAGCACCATCTTCACGTAAACCCTCCAAGTGGTCCGAATTCCATTCTCCTTCATATTCATCCGTCGTTTCTAGTGTATATTCTGGAATTTCATTCATGTTTTCAAAATCCGACCCGGCACGCTCATCTGCTGGTACTGGTAACGGTCTGGGGTGAGGTGGTGATTTTCTTAGTGGTGATTAAGGTAATGGCAATGGAATTGTGTTATGGATTGGCGGTTCAGGGGTTGGCTCGAAATATGGACCAACGGGGGTGTATGGTTCGGCATATGCAGTAACGGGGTTGTATGGGCCCATGTCTGGTGGTGAGTGTGGTTGGAAACTTGGACCAGCTGGGGTGTATGGATCCATAACTGGTTCTGGTTGTGGTTAGAAACTTGGACCAGCTAT
>CAXKVK010000016.1:0-2500 GCA_964058895.1 Carex divulsa
CTTTCGGCTACTTCGGGCACTTTCGGCTACTTCGGGCCAATTTTCGGCTTCTTCGGGCACTTTTTCGGCTACTTCGGGTCATTTTTCGGCTACTTCGGGCACTTTTGGCAACTTCGGGCCATTTTTCAGCTACTTCGGGCTATTTTTCGGCTACTTCGGGTCCTTTTTCGGCTACTCCGGGTCATTTTCTGGCTTCTTCAAGCCATTTTTCAGCTACTTGGGGCACTTTCGGCTACATCGGGTCATTTTTCGGCTACTTCGAGGCAATTTTCGGCTACTTCGGGCTCTTTTTTGGCTACTTCGGGTCATTTTTCGGCTACTTCGGGTCATTTTTCGGCTACTTCGGGCACTTTTCGGCTACTTCGGGCACTTTTCGGCTACTTCGGGCACTTTTCGGCTACTTCGGGCACTTTCGGCTACTTCGGGCACTTTCGGCTACTTCGGGCACTTTCGGCTACTTCGGGCCAATTTTCGGCTACTTCGGGCACTTTTTCGGCTACTTCGGGTCATTTTTCGGCTACTTCGGGCACTTTCGGCTACTTCGGGGGCCATGTACACCAGCCAGCGTGTACATAGAGGGGCACCCTTCCAAAATTCCTTGCCCCCTAATAGGAAATATGCATTTTGGTCCTCCAGCCACGCCCAGGGTTACCACCCCCTGGAAATCCCCTAGGTTTCCCCCCCATTTTACTTGGAAGTGCTAATGCTAAGGGCCTACTGCACCGACACCATTTCGGGCCCTTTTTCGGCCATTTTGGGCTATTTTTCCCCCGCTCGGGCCATTTTTTGACCATTTTTGGCCGACGCTCCACCGATTTTTCAACCGGTTGCACTTTTTTCCCCCGCTCCATCATTTTTCGGCAACTTCGGGCTAGTTTCGACCATTCTGGGGCGACGCTGGGGCTGTCCGGGGCTGTCAGCACTAACGCTGGGGCTAACGCTGGGGCTGTCTGCACTAACGCAGGGGCTAACGCTGGGGCTGTCAGCACGAACATTGGGGCCGTTAGCACCGACGCTGGGGCTGTCAGCACGAACGTTGCGGCTGTGAGCACCGACGCTGGGGCTGTCAGCACTAACGCTGGGGCTCTCAGCACCGACGCTGGGGCCATTTTTCGGCCATTTTGGGTCATGTACACTCACATGAGTGTACATGAGGGCGCAATCCTTTTTCGGCTACTTCGGGTCCTTTTTCGGCTACTTCGGGTCTTTTTTCGGCCACTTCGGGTCCTTTTTCGGCCATTTCGGGCCATTTTTGCCCCGTTCGGGCCATTTGTCGGCCATTTCGGGTGTGATGTACACTCCCATGCGTGTACATTCGGGGGCAATCCTCTTTCGGCTACTTCGGGTCCATTTTCGGCTACTTCGGGTCCATTTTCGGCTACTTCGGGTCCATTTTCGGCCATTTCGGGCCATTTTTCCCACGCTCGGGCCATTTTTTGGCCGTTCGGGCCATGTACACTCCCCCAGCGTGTACATGAGGGGGCACCCTTTTGTGAAAATCTTGCCCCCCTATAGGGGAATATGCATTTTTGGGCTCTAGCCACGCCTAGGGTTACCACCCCCTGAATTCCCCCATGTCAAAAATAAGAGTGTTGCACTATATTTTTTTACGTGATTTCACCCGGTTTCACTTTTATATCAACCGGTTTCACTTTTTTTCCGATTTTTTTTTAAAATTTCAAATTTTTTCGAAATTCAAATTTTTCGAATTTCGAATTTTTTTCGAAAATCAATTTTTTCCGAGTTTCAAATTTTTCCAAATTTCAAAATTTTCGAATTTCAACTTTTTTCAAATTTTTAATTTTTTTCGAATTTCAAATTTTTTTTTTTCGTGCCAGCCCCGGCTCGGACTCCCGCTGCACCGACGCTGGGGCTAACGCTGGGCTGTCAGCACTAACGCTGGGGCCGTCAGCACCGACGCTGGGGCTGTCTGCACCGACGCTGGGGCTGTCTGCACCGACGCTGGGGCTGTTTGCACTAACGCTGGGGCTATCAGCACTAACGCTGGGGCTGTCAGCACCGACGCTGGGGCCATTTTTCGCCCATTTCGGGTCATGTACACTCACATACCTGTACATGAGGGGCAATCCTTTTTCGGCTACTTCGGGTCCTTTTTCGGCTACTTCGGGTCTTTTTTCGGCCACTTCGGGTCCTTTTTCGGCCATTTCGGGCCATTTTTGCCCGTTCGGGCCATTTGTCGGCCATTTTGGGTGTGATGTACACTCCCATGCGTGTACATTCGGGGGCAATCCTCTTTCGGCTACTTCGGGTCCATTTTCGGCTACTTCGGGTCCATTTTCGGCTACTTCGGGTCCATTTTCGGTCATTTCGGGCCATTTTTCCCACGCTCGGGCCATTTTTTGGCCGTTCGGGCCATGTACACTCCCCCAGCGTGTACATGAGGGGGCACCCTTTTGTGAAAATCTTGCCCCCCTATAGGGGAATATGCATTTTTGGGCTCTAGCCACGCCTAGGGTTACCACCCCCTGAATTCCCCCAT
>CAXKVK010000016.1:12500-17500 GCA_964058895.1 Carex divulsa
TTTAGGGTTTAGGGTTTAGGGTTTAGGGTTTAGGGTTTAGGGTTTAGGGTTTAGGGTTTAGGGTTTAGGGTTTAGGGTTTAGGGTTTAGGGTTTAGGGTTTAGGGTTTAGGGTTTAGGGTTTAGGGTTTAGGGTTTAGGGTTTAGGGTTTAGGGTTTAGGGTTTAGGGTTTAGGGTTTAGGGTTTAGGGTTTAGGGTTTAGGGTTTAGGGTTTAGGGTTTAGGGTTTAGGGTTTAGGGTTTAGGGTTTAGGGTTTAGGGTTTAGGGTTTAGGGTTTAGGGTTTAGGGTTTAGGGTTTAGGGTTTAGGGTTTAGGGTTTAGGGTTTAGGGTTTAGGGTTTAGGGTTTAGGGTTTAGGGTTTAGGGTTTAGGGTTTAGGGTTTAGGGTTTAGGGTTTAGGGTTTAGGGTTTAGGGTTTAGGGTTTAGGGTTTAGGGTTTAGGGTTTAGGGTTTAGGGTTTAGGGTTTAGGGTTTAGGGTTTAGGGTTTAGGGTTTAGGGTTTAGGGTTTAGGGTTTAGGGTTTAGGGTTTAGGGTTTAGGGTTTAGGGTTTAGGGTTTAGGGTTTAGGGTTTAGGGTTTAGGGTTTAGGGTTTAGGGTTTAGGGTTTAGGGTTTAGGGTTTAGGGTTTAGGGTTTAGGGTTTAGGGTTTAGGGTTTAGGGTTTAGGGTTTAGGGTTTAGGGTTTAGGGTTTAGGGTTTAGGGTTTAGGGTTTAGGGTTTAGGGTTTAGGGTTTAGGGTTTAGGGTTTAGGGTTTAGGGTTTAGGGTTTAGGGTTTAGGGTTTAGGGTTTAGGGTTTAGGGTTTAGGGTTTAGGGTTTAGGGTTTAGGGTTTAGGGTTTAGGGTTTAGGGTTTAGGGTTTAGGGTTTAGGGTTTAGGGTTTAGGGTTTAGGGTTTAGGGTTTAGGGTTTAGGGTTTAGGGTTTAGGGTTTAGGGTTTAGGGTTTAGGGTTTAGGGTTTAGGGTTTAGGGTTTAGGGTTTAGGGTTTAGGGTTTAGGGTTTAGGGTTTAGGGTTTAGGGTTTAGGGTTTAGGGTTTAGGGTTTAGGGTTTAGGGTTTAGGGTTTAGGGTTTAGGGTTTAGGGTTTAGGGTTTAGGGTTTAGGGTTTAGGGTTTAGGGTTTAGGGTTTAGGGTTTAGGGTTTAGGGTTTAGGGTTTAGGGTTTAGGGTTTAGGGTTTAGGGTTTAGGGTTTAGGGTTTAGGGTTTAGGGTTTAGGGTTTAGGGTTTAGGGTTTAGGGTTTAGGGTTTAGGGTTTAGGGTTTAGGGTTTAGGGTTTAGGGTTTAGGGTTTAGGGTTTAGGGTTTAGGGTTTAGGGTTTAGGGTTTAGGGTTTAGGGTTTAGGGTTTAGGGTTTAGGGTTTAGGGTTTAGGGTTTAGGGTTTAGGGTTTAGGGTTTAGGGTTTAGGGTTTAGGGTTTAGGGTTTAGGGTTTAGGGTTTAGGGTTTAGGGTTTAGGGTTTAGGGTTTAGGGTTTAGGGTTTAGGGTTTAGGGTTTAGGGTTTAGGGTTTAGGGTTTAGGGTTTAGGGTTTAGGGTTTAGGGTTTAGGGTTTAGGGTTTAGGGTTTAGGGTTTAGGGTTTAGGGTTTAGGGTTTAGGGTTTAGGGTTTAGGGTTTAGGGTTTAGGGTTTAGGGTTTAGGGTTTAGGGTTTAGGGTTTAGGGTTTAGGGTTTAGGGTTTAGGGTTTAGGGTTTAGGGTTTAGGGTTTAGGGTTTAGGGTTTAGGGTTTAGGGTTTAGGGTTTAGGGTTTAGGGTTTAGGGTTTAGGGTTTAGGGTTTAGGGTTTAGGGTTTAGGGTTTAGGGTTTAGGGTTTAGGGTTTAGGGTTTAGGGTTTAGGGTTTAGGGTTTAGGGTTTAGGGTTTAGGGTTTAGGGTTTAGGGTTTAGGGTTTAGGGTTTAGGGTTTAGGGTTTAGGGTTTAGGGTTTAGGGTTTAGGGTTTAGGGTTTAGGGTTTAGGGTTTAGGGTTTAGGGTTTAGGGTTTAGGGTTTAGGGTTTAGGGTTTAGGGTTTAGGGTTTAGGGTTTAGGGTTTAGGGTTTAGGGTTTAGGGTTTAGGGTTTAGGGTTTAGGGTTTAGGGTTTAGGGTTTAGGGTTTAGGGTTTAGGGTTTAGGGTTTAGGGTTTAGGGTTTAGGGTTTAGGGTTTAGGGTTTAGGGTTTAGGGTTTAGGGTTTAGGGTTTAGGGTTTAGGGTTTAGGGTTTAGGGTTTAGGGTTTAGGGTTTAGGGTTTAGGGTTTAGGGTTTAGGGTTTAGGGTTTAGGGTTTAGGGTTTAGGGTTTAGGGTTTAGGGTTTAGGGTTTAGGGTTTAGGGTTTAGGGTTTAGGGTTTAGGGTTTAGGGTTTAGGGTTTAGGGTTTAGGGTTTAGGGTTTAGGGTTTAGGGTTTAGGGTTTAGGGTTTAGGGTTTAGGGTTTAGGGTTTAGGGTTTAGGGTTTAGGGTTTAGGGTTTAGGGTTTAGGGTTTAGGGTTTAGGGTTTAGGGTTTAGGGTTTAGGGTTTAGGGTTTAGGGTTTAGGGTTTAGGGTTTAGGGTTTAGGGTTTAGGGTTTAGGGTTTAGGGTTTAGGGTTTAGGGTTTAGGGTTTAGGGTTTAGGGTTTAGGGTTTAGGGTTTAGGGTTTAGGGTTTAGGGTTTAGGGTTTAGGGTTTAGGGTTTAGGGTTTAGGGTTTAGGGTTTAGGGTTTAGGGTTTAGGGTTTAGGGTTTAGGGTTTAGGGTTTAGGGTTTAGGGTTTAGGGTTTAGGGTTTAGGGTTTAGGGTTTAGGGTTTAGGGTTTAGGGTTTAGGGTTTAGGGTTTAGGGTTTAGGGTTTAGGGTTTAGGGTTTAGGGTTTAGGGTTTAGGGTTTAGGGTTTAGGGTTTAGGGTTTAGGGTTTAGGGTTTAGGGTTTAGGGTTTAGGGTTTAGGGTTTAGGGTTTAGGGTTTAGGGTTTAGGGTTTAGGGTTTAGGGTTTAGGGTTTAGGGTTTAGGGTTTAGGGTTTAGGGTTTAGGGTTTAGGGTTTAGGGTTTAGGGTTTAGGGTTTAGGGTTTAGGGTTTAGGGTTTAGGGTTTAGGGTTTAGGGTTTAGGGTTTAGGGTTTAGGGTTTAGGGTTTAGGGTTTAGGGTTTAGGGTTTAGGGTTTAGGGTTTAGGGTTTAGGGTTTAGGGTTTAGGGTTTAGGGTTTAGGGTTTAGGGTTTAGGGTTTAGGGTTTAGGGTTTAGGGTTTAGGGTTTAGGGTTTAGGGTTTAGGGTTTAGGGTTTAGGGTTTAGGGTTTAGGGTTTAGGGTTTAGGGTTTAGGGTTTAGGGTTTAGGGTTTAGGGTTTAGGGTTTAGGGTTTAGGGTTTAGGGTTTAGGGTTTAGGGTTTAGGGTTTAGGGTTTAGGGTTTAGGGTTTAGGGTTTAGGGTTTAGGGTTTAGGGTTTAGGGTTTAGGGTTTAGGGTTTAGGGTTTAGGGTTTAGGGTTTAGGGTTTAGGGTTTAGGGTTTAGGGTTTAGGGTTTAGGGTTTAGGGTTTAGGGTTTAGGGTTTAGGGTTTAGGGTTTAGGGTTTAGGGTTTAGGGTTTAGGGTTTAGGGTTTAGGGTTTAGGGTTTAGGGTTTAGGGTTTAGGGTTTAGGGTTTAGGGTTTAGGGTTTAGGGTTTAGGGTTTAGGGTTTAGGGTTTAGGGTTTAGGGTTTAGGGTTTAGGGTTTAGGGTTTAGGGTTTAGGGTTTAGGGTTTAGGGTTTAGGGTTTAGGGTTTAGGGTTTAGGGTTTAGGGTTTAGGGTTTAGGGTTTAGGGTTTAGGGTTTAGGGTTTAGGGTTTAGGGTTTAGGGTTTAGGGTTTAGGGTTTAGGGTTTAGGGTTTAGGGTTTAGGGTTTAGGGTTTAGGGTTTAGGGTTTAGGGTTTAGGGTTTAGGGTTTAGGGTTTAGGGTTTAGGGTTTAGGGTTTAGGGTTTAGGGTTTAGGGTTTAGGGTTTAGGGTTTAGGGTTTAGGGTTTAGGGTTTAGGGTTTAGGGTTTAGGGTTTAGGGTTTAGGGTTTAGGGTTTAGGGTTTAGGGTTTAGGGTTTAGGGTTTAGGGTTTAGGGTTTAGGGTTTAGGGTTTAGGGTTTAGGGTTTAGGGTTTAGGGTTTAGGGTTTAGGGTTTAGGGTTTAGGGTTTAGGGTTTAGGGTTTAGGGTTTAGGGTTTAGGGTTTAGGGTTTAGGGTTTAGGGTTTAGGGTTTAGGGTTTAGGGTTTAGGGTTTAGGGTTTAGGGTTTAGGGTTTAGGGTTTAGGGTTTAGGGTTTAGGGTTTAGGGTTTAGGGTTTAGGGTTTAGGGTTTAGGGTTTAGGGTTTAGGGTTTAGGGTTTAGGGTTTAGGGTTTAGGGTTTAGGGTTTAGGGTTTAGGGTTTAGGGTTTAGGGTTTAGGGTTTAGGGTTTAGGGTTTAGGGTTTAGGGTTTAGGGTTTAGGGTTTAGGGTTTAGGGTTTAGGGTTTAGGGTTTAGGGTTTAGGGTTTAGGGTTTAGGGTTTAGGGTTTAGGGTTTAGGGTTTAGGGTTTAGGGTTTAGGGTTTAGGGTTTAGGGTTTAGGGTTTAGGGTTTAGGGTTTAGGGTTTAGGGTTTAGGGTTTAGGGTTTAGGGTTTAGGGTTTAGGGTTTAGGGTTTAGGGTTTAGGGTTTAGGGTTTAGGGTTTAGGGTTTAGGGTTTAGGGTTTAGGGTTTAGGGTTTAGGGTTTAGGGTTTAGGGTTTAGGGTTTAGGGTTTAGGGTTTAGGGTTTAGGGTTTAGGGTTTAGGGTTTAGGGTTTAGGGTTTAGGGTTTAGGGTTTAGGGTTTAGGGTTTAGGGTTTAGGGTTTAGGGTTTAGGGTTTAGGGTTTAGGGTTTAGGGTTTAGGGTTTAGGGTTTAGGGTTTAGGGTTTAGGGTTTAGGGTTTAGGGTTTAGGGTTTAGGGTTTAGGGTTTAGGGTTTAGGGTTTAGGGTTTAGGGTTTAGGGTTTAGGGTTTAGGGTTTAGGGTTTAGGGTTTAGGGTTTAGGGTTTAGGGTTTAGGGTTTAGGGTTTAGGGTTTAGGGTTTAGGGTTTAGGGTTTAGGGTT
>CAXKVK010000017.1:0-21442 GCA_964058895.1 Carex divulsa
TGTTTGGATATATGATGAAAGTTTGTCCAACAGAAAATAAGGCCAAAAAATAATTAATAATATATAAAGTGGTTTTGTCAAAATAATAATATTTAGGGGAGATTATGTTAGTGCAAAAACAACAGTATAAAAAAACAATATTAAAAGAAAGTGGAAAACTTGGTAAATTTTTTTTTCTTATTTCGGCTTTTATATCTTTTCTTGACTCTACGTAAAATTACTACTATATGCATTTCAAAACAGAAGAACAAATTACTCCTACATCGGCCAATAATTTGGGTATCAAGTATGAGTGATATACTGGTATTACAACAATATGCGAACCTGAAGTGTAATTAGACCATATTCGATCAAGGCCCATTACATTCTATTTGGATAATGGGCTAATAGAGATCTCTATTTGGAAAATGTTGAACAGACAATGGAAAAGGATTAAAAAAAAAAAAAAAAATCTGAGAATGCGCAAAATTAATTGAACAGAGGGAAACACTTAGTAAGAATGAGGTCTTTGGTCTTGGAATATTAACCTGTAAGCGCGACTTGACTGATTGAGAAGCAATAGAGAAAAATTAATGAAAGCACATTAAATAATTAGGCTGGACACAACCCATATACGATTTCCATGGCCCCATGTCAAAATAATTTGCCAGTCTTAGTTCATTTTATTCTTGGTTACCTATAATATTATATCTTTGATATGCAGTTTAACTTTATTTAAAACTTAATGTGGTGTCAGGAATTGGAGTTTGCACTTGTGAAGTACTATTTTTTTCTCTAATGATTTTTATGTTACAACTTATTTATTTTTAAGTTGGGGTTTGCGCTGTTCTCCTAATTAATCAATTGGAGTGTGTACTAAATTATGATGTTTTTTAGATGTGAAGATGCTTGCGAAGCTTCTCCATCATTAAAAATTATGACATTTTTAATCAAAATTATCTCCACGCCAAATTAAACTTTTTTTAATTGTTGAGTATAAAAAAAAAGAAGATAATAGGATGCAGTACTTATTTATTTTACAAATGTGAATACAATCAGTCCTATAAAAACGAAGACCCTACTTACATAATGGTCAAGTCTATGCTGTATTAAATACTTTTTACAGTGGCTAATTTGTGATATGGACTTAAGTGTCCTATATAGTTCGTCTGCTTTAATTATTTTACATTAAATATCATTAAATTGATTTTGGTGGAAATAATTCTCTATTTGGGTTTCCTGCGTATGTGTTTTTTTTATTCGGTTTCATTAGTTGAAAGGAAAGTTAAATAAACCAAAATATCAGTTCTGTCTATATTAATTATACTTGCCAATTTACACAATATTATGCTAATGAGCTTCATATTAATCATATCATCCATTTTAACAAGGCTCATAATACCTAGCTATTCATTTTAACAAATCTGTAAATAGAGATTTCTTTACCTCAAGCAGAATTCTGTTTTATTACTCAGAGAAAAACTTTTCTTTGGAAAGTTGCCTTGGCACTGATTTTGGATTGACATAGAAAGGAACAATCAAAATTAAATACTTCTTTATGACCACATTGTTTTCTTTCCTTGACGTTATCTCTGTCTCGTGCGGAAGAAGTTGCACGAAATAAGGCCTCTGATGCTGATAGCGGGCCCTTGCATTGAATCAGCAACACAGACCTTTTTGCTACTTGGTCGGTAGGAAGATTTCATTATTTCTTGCTTACACTACAATATTATATCGTTCATCAACAATCTCCTTTTTCTATTTAGAATTTAATATGGGGTCCGGATGGTGAATTGAGTGTTTGTTTATGCGATTGAAAGGTTTTTTGACATTTCGATTGGCTTTTCGACTACCAAGGCTAAAGTGTTTTAAGTACAATTTTATTTTTTCCTTACCGAAATATTCAAGTTCAGGCCTTACCAGA
This sequence comes from Carex divulsa, assembly GCA_964058895.1. Taxonomy (NCBI): domain Eukaryota; kingdom Viridiplantae; phylum Streptophyta; class Magnoliopsida; order Poales; family Cyperaceae; genus Carex; species Carex divulsa. Next base: position 1,904 of record CAXKVK010000017.1, read on the forward strand.
ATGACAGTGGCAAGTTCGAGACGGTAATCAACCCCATTTGGGGCTTGTAAAATGTCACCACCAGTGTTAATGGATTTCGTTGTTCAATAAAACAAAAATCTAAAATTATAATTAACTAAATTAATTATTAATCTACTGAAAAATATAAATAAAATTGCAAATAAAAAAAAACTTACAGTAGAAGATGAGTGAATGGTTGTCAACCGAGGACAGAGAAAGACAGATTGAAAAATGAACTATTCTCGGCTCCGCGGCCCTTCAAAAGTCCATGTCTGCAATTTCAACATGCGGACCAATAATGGATGGAATGCTATTTGAAACAGCGGACCATTATTCAGTCCACTATTTCAAACTGTGGGCAATCAAAATTGGTTTGCTATTTGAAATTGAGGATAGGGTAAATCTCTAATTTTCTAGAGAGACTGGTTATTTAATTTTTTTTAAGATGGTCAAAATAAAATTTTTGACACTGAATTAATGATGCATTTTCATCCTACTCATAATAATATATATCAAACTTTCTATGTAACGCAATTTTTGTAAATGTGTTTTATCATAATCATAGTATTTATTTTATCAAAGTTTGATTAAAACTAATAATCCAAATATGTAAATAGAGAGATTTCTTTAATTCTACAGAGAATTGTGTTTTTCGTTACCCATAGAAAATTTGTATGTCGATTTACCTGTTGATTGACTGATTTTTAGATTGTCTTAGAAAGAAATTACAAGTAGCAAGAAAGAAGGCCTATATATGACGCTGATAGCGGGCCCTTGCTCAAATTGATACAAAAAAGAAGACTCGAGTCAATTAAAAAGTAGAAATTATGTTCAACAAGGGACAATTATTGGTGCTCGGGTCCCTCAAATTCAAGTTCTTTGTATTATACCTTGTCATCGTACTGAATTCACACAATTTTCAATCGTTTGTGAAAATCACTTTCTAAAGATTAATTTGCAAGATGCTCTCTCAAGCTTCACTCCAACTCTATCAATAATAAGGTATTTTGTCTTTGGTCTTTGCGTTAGGTAAGCATCCAAATTAAGGGAAGGTCCAGTTCAATGACTTTTGAGCCCAGACGTCGTCAAGTCAGGAAATTAGTGTCATGCTAAGTCTTCTCAAATAAACAATTTAATCAATTACTCAACCTATGTATATTATACATACATACATACATAAATTAATTTTGATGCATTTATTTTTTGGACTCCTTTGACCACTTGACTCTACATGCATTAAATTAGTTCGAAACTTTAAAATTTTCACATGTAGACGCATTAATCATTAGGTAGAAGGATTTCAACGGTTTGGATTCATCGTTTAAAGTCGATTCGAAATATTTTAGAATCAAGTTCACAAGAGGTTGGGTGAACTTAGGAGCACCCTAGTTCTACTCTCTCTATATAGATATAGGAGTAGACCTAGAGTGCTCCTAATTTCACCAAGTTTCTTTGTTAACCCAAATCTAAAACTTATTGGATTAACTTTAAATGACGGATCCAAACCATTGAAATCCTTCTACCTTACAAGTGATACGTCTACATGTGAAAATTTAAAAATTAGAAATTAATTTGTATAAAGTCAAGTGGTCAAAAGTCTTACAAAAAATGAATACAATCAAATTAAATTATAAATATTCTAATTTTGATCACTTGACTTTATACTAAATTAATTCCAAACTTGAAAATTTTCACATGTGGATGCATCAATCGTAAGGATTTCAATGGTTTGGATTCATCCCCTGTAACTCAATTGTTTTCTAATTTCCAAAGTCCTAAAGGTCGATCCAAATTGTAGATGTGATCTTTATAATAAAATGTGTTTGAACACCAAATTTTAAAAAAATTTGAATTTTTTTACTATTTATTTAGCCACTTTGAAAATCGCTGATCCAATGATCTAGTCTGGTTTTACTCAATCTAAAGATATATGGGTAATTTGTTTTTGTTGTTTCTTTTATAAATTTTGTTAATACTTTGTAACCTTTAGAACAATTCAAAATTAATAATCGTTGTTAACATTTTTAAATTAAAAAATAAACATCTTTGTTACTTTTATTTCACAGTATAGTCATCATAACAGTGCTTCCTTGTTTATTTGCAGAGAATTTCGTACTTTACATTTTGGTGTGGTTTTGTAGAGGAATGAAAATTTTATGCCAAGCTCCTTCATTAATAAAATCTCTCATTCATGATCCCTAACCCTGATTTTTGGGGAAAATAGTAAAATAAAACAATGTATTGTCACTTGATTTGAAAGTTGGATTTACCTAATTATCTCATTTATAAAAAAACAAATCCTCCAAATTAATATGGACATTGCAAATTTAATCCTCGAATTTCTGCAAGGATAAGGAAAGAAAAATATTATTCAATCATTATCATAAAAAACAAAACGTTTGTTTGTAGCAGAAATGTTTCCGAAACAAAATGATGACACAATGCAAATTTCAATTGTATGGAATTAAGGACGTCGCTTCGAAGTAATGATAGTCTCAAGACATTTTCTCCACTGTATATTTTGTAAACCATACTGTGATAATTTCGATATATGTTTTCCTGTTTAGAAATGGTTATTTTGATAACTATGATATTTATGGCAAATGGTTATTTTGATAATATGATAATATTTTTTTTTGCAACTAAATTAAAATAATTTTTGGAATATAAAAGTTATTTGTAGAAATATTATTGGTCTAGATTAGTTGTATACTTGTATATCAAGTCTAAATTAAACTTTGTGTGTTGTTTGATATTTATTAAACACTGTTAAAGATAGACCATTTTATAAAATTACACGGCATAAATATAACATAGATCATATATAGTATCAACGTCAAATATTAAAAAAAAAAAAAATATATATATATATATAGAGTAGAACTAGGGTACTCCTAAGTTCACCTAACTTCTTGTAAACTTGACTTTAAAATATATCGAATAGACTTTAAACGATGAATCCAAACCGTTGAAATCCTTCTATCTAATGAATGATGCGTCTACATGTGAAAATTTTAAAGTTTCGAATTAATTTAATATAGAGTCAAGTTGTCAAAGGAGTCCAAAAAATAATGCATTAAAATTAATTTATAAATCTTAAACTATTGACTACTTGATTCTATATTAAATTAATTCGAAACTTCAAAATTTTCAGATGTAGATGCATCACTCATTAGGTAGAAGGGTTTCAATGGTTTGGATTCATTGTTTAAAGTCGATTCGATATATTTTAGAGTCAAGTTCACAAGAAGTTTGGTGAATTTAGAGGTTTGGTGAATTTAGGAGCACCCTAGTTCTACTCTATATATATATACATGTGATTAATGTTGAAAATTTAACAATTGTCAACCAATTATAATCTTTCTGTAGTTCTAAAAGTACATACTTTTTCTTATTCCGTTATCGGCCCACATCCACATATGTCAGAGTCTCGATCGCCACTAAAAACTCTTCATAAAAGTTGTACACATTAGAATAAATATTACTGGATTCTACTTACTATTGCTTGCATACACATTTGAATTAAACTAACATTGCACACTTGTCAATTTCATTTTAACCAAATGTTATTGGCAAACTGATCAGTCTGTCACACATTATGACGAAAGTCAAAATACATTAATTGTCAATTAATATTTAATTTGAACTTGTTATATGAATACCTACGGAATAAACACTCCGTTAAGTTTGAATGTACATTTGCTTGAAATGAAGTAAACACTCCGTTAAGGATTAAGGATTAAGAATTGAGGATAACTTTGTTAACATTCTTATTATTATAATATTAGCTCCGATTTGGATTCAATACGTACGTATATGTCTTTCATTCGTTAATTAATTTTATGAATTAATTTTACGGAAATTCACTCAACTTTAACCTCTATCCGTTTTTAGTTCTCTTATTTTAACATATCCGATTTTAGTAACCGGACTTCAATTTGTATCATAATTGAATCACGTTTTTTATTTAAGTCAAAACCGATCCTTTGGTGCATAATGCGACGTCAATCTCCATACGACATGTCTTGTACCAAATCTGGTATTTCATGCACGCATCAAATATATTGACATTTATTTTTATCTTGTTCAAGAAAAAGTTGCATAAGAACTTGTTGGCACTTGGTACGTTTTATTTGTTTCAAAGATCAACTTGCCGATCTTTTTCACCGGACTGCCGACATATTTCCTTCTTATTTGCACAGCAAGTTCAGAAGTGCCGAGAACTGTCACGAAGTATTTGCAATTGTGCAAGAAAGTAAAACTGAAAAGAAAGGAAAACATATCAGATTTTAAACTTAATTGTCATCAAGTATGGCATGGCAGTACATTGCAAAATGCCTCCAACTTAACTTTAACTCAGTTTTCCAACTTCAACATTTACAAAAGAGAATTAGCTAAACTTACAACACATTGCCTACAGCAAAAGGGCAATCAGCATAAGGGCAAATTAACACTAATTATTAGTTGGAGCTAAACTCTCCAATACTTTGTAAGCTGTTCTTTTAAATATTGAATGCACGGAGTTTTTTTTGTTTTTTTTTTATAAAAAGAAATTTTGAAGATTACTTTACACAATTTTATGCGAATATTTGTTGGACAAGTTGCCTTTTTTTAAGGCACCAAACCATAAAAATAATTAGCCCAACCATATAAATTTTAGAAGACATTAGTAAGCAGCATTGCAACAAAATGGGTCTCTTATCAGAAAAAAAGAAAACTGATTTTTCCGACCTTTCTTTTATTCATACCAATCCAAATCCTAAGATTGTTTAAAGAAAGATATGTTCAGTATATGGTACAATTAGATCAAATTCAACACATTGATACCTTTGTTAACAAACAATCATACATAGACTTCCTACCATACATTTTGTAACCTGTGATTAAAAAAAAAGATATTTAATAAACAAACACACACTCATGAAAACACATAGTGATTTATTTATACGTATTTATTATTACAAACATATTACATATATCCATCACTGAAAACGTCAAAAGTAAAACCTATCGATAATGAAATTAAACAACTTTCTTCCACTCTCCCATGATATCGTGGCCCAAATTATGGAGACAAATCCCACACTTATCCCCAATCCAATAGAAACAAAGATCCCAATTACATCAGTTGAAGACTTTGAAGGCAACCTTTCATTAAACCCATGATTTTTTTGAGGGTAAGGTGGCAAATTAAACCCATGATTTGAAGGAGTTGTTGGGCAATGCATCGTTAAAGGACTACCACACAATCTTGTATTACCCAAGTAAGAAGCATTCGAAAAGGTTGATAATTGAGGGACTTGTGGTATTTCCCCAACCAAATCATTGTACGAGAGATTTAGTGCAGAAAGAAAATGGAGAGAGGTGAGCTCTAGAGGAATGGGTCTAGAAAGCTTGTTGCAAGATAGATCCAGGGATTGAAGTTGTTGTAATTTACAAAATTCCGATGGAATTGGACCAGTCAAGTCATTATGTGATAGGTTAAGCCCATCAAGTGACTTAAGGTGCCCGATCTCTGCGGGTATTTCCCCAGAAAATCCATTTTGCGATAGATCAAGGTAACAAAATATGTTGAGTGTTTCCTTTATTTCCATTGCTTCTCCTTTCCATATGATTGTAACTAAATTACTATAATAATCAGAATACCATGTACTAGAATCAGAATCAGTCGCCATAGCTTTCAGATTCACAAGAATATTTGTAGGCAATGTACCACTGTAATGATTTGAAGAAAGATCAAGAACTTTTAACATGGGGAAAAAAGATTTGTTTCCTTTTATTTTCATTTTCTCGTCTGAAATATTTCCATAGAACATATTTGATACTAAGACAAGAACTTTCAAATTTTCAAGATTACCCAGCCAATATGGAAATCTGTTCACTATCTGATTGTTTCCCAGGTTTAAGATCTCGAGAAAATTACAGTACATCAATGATTTGGGCAAACTTCCATTAATTAAATTTCCATTCAAATTTATTGCTTGAAGTCCACATGATTTACTAATATTTTGTGGCAATGGACCATTTAATTTGTTACTTTTTAGTTTAAGAAATTTCAATTCAGTATCTTCTAGAAGGCAAGGTGGAACTGTGCCAGTTAAATTGTTATATGAAAGATCAAGAAATTGTAGAGATGTCATATTACAAATGAAAAGGGGAATATCTCCCGTGAGACTATTATTTGAGAGGTCTAAGAACGAAAAGTTTGTTTGGTAACTTAGAAAATAAGGAAACTTTGTGAAATTGGAAGATGCCAGACTTAGTTCTGCTAGTTGGGGAAATGAAGCATAGAATGACTCATTATGATTTATGCCTTCTATAATTGACAACTTGTTGTTTGAGAGATCCAAATATTCAAGTTTCTTATTGTGCTTAATAATGTCTAAATTAAATGTACCATTGAAGTTATTTGATCCAATTTCGAACACAACAAGCCGGTAGAAATTGAATAAGGAAATTGGCCATTGTCCCTGAAGATTGTTGTAGCCCAATTGAATATATTTCAAAATTGATGATCTATTAATTGAGGACTCAGGTAGATATCCGGAAAATAGGTTCTTTGATAGTCTCAAACCTTCCAATGAAGGGAGTGAAAACAAAAATATGGGTATCCTACCCATCAATCTGTTTGATCGTAAGTCCAAATCTTCGAGTCTTGTAAGGTTTCTTAGTGAAGGCGGAATTTCTCCATAGAAGTTATTGTCGAAAAGAGCCAATGTCGATAAGTATTGGAGATTTCCAATTGAATATGGTAATGGACCAGTGAGATTTGTATATCCAGGTACCAATTCTTTTAGAAAGCTTTGCCTCGTAAATTCTGGTAGCTGACCCGACAATAATGAGTTGTGTGTTAAATCAAGTGTTGTTAGATTTGTAAGGTGCAATATTTCATCAGGAAAATTTCCACGTAATCCACAACCCACCAGTGAAAGCTTTTGAAGGGTTGAGCCTACTTGAAACATTGCTTTGCTGCACTCGGATCCATCTATTGAAAGGTCGACCCAAGCCAAGCGAAGAACTTGGAGTTTGGTGAGGTTTCTGAGTAAGGTTTTTAGGCCTGTGTCATGAAGATACAATTCATTTTCTGATAAGTCAAGTGAGATAAGGTTTTTGATGGCAGAAATGGTAATTGGAACTTGACCGGAAAATCCAGAATAGGATAAGTCGAGATGGGTTAAATTTCCAAGTTGCTCAAATCCGGTTTGTGGAAGGGAAATATTATAGAAGTTGTTGAATGAAAGGTCGAGGTACTGAAGAGAGCTGAGATTGAATAAAGCCGGATTGATTTCGCCCGAGATAGACCGGTCAGTAAGATTGAGCACAGTTACCAAGCCGGTTTGCTCATCGCATGTGATGCCATCCCATACGCAACAGTCAGTACTTGCATTCCATGAATGGAGTTCAATGGTGTTGAAACCTTGCTTGAGTTGAATCAAGGCATCACGTTGGTCAGAAAGGCATTGGGCTTGTGTTAGAGTGATATATTTGGTGGAGATGGAGAACAGAACAAGTGATAGGGAAAGAAGTGCAACAAGTGCTATTGCAGGTTAGAAAGAGTAAGCAAGACAATTTTGGGCTGTGCTTGATTGGAAAATGTTGAGTGTCCATATATATAAGACCATGCATAGGGATTTAAAAATAAAAATACTATGAAATTGCAAATTAATTGAACAGAGGCAAGATTTCATTGTGGGAGTTAATTTTCTTATAAATAATTGGGGTCAATAGTGTACAATTTCAAAAAAATATGGGAGTTAATTTTCTAGATATTATAAATTATAAAACAAAAACATACTTCATTGTCTATTTTTGAAAAATAATAGAAGTCAATAGGACTCCATTGAATGCACATATATCCGGCTCTGCTTGTAGTACCGTGAATTGTAAACAAGTATCAAAATATAGATCATGACAATTAATAGAAAACAAAAGAGATTAGATCATTCAGTGTCAATGTACCGTGGAAGAAGGGGCATGGCTTGAAGAGAGGGAACTTGCTTGGCCGGACTCAATTAGACAGAGGCATAATACAGGGTAAAGAATTGGAAACGGATGTTAGAAATTTCAATTCTCAATCTGCATTTATTATTGAGACACTGATGGGCTCAGCCACATTATTTTAGAGTTGCTGTGAGGGACTTGTTTCTGAAAACTATAATTGCCTTTCAAATGGCAAATAAAAGTGAAAATCAAAACTGTTATGAAGAGGAAAACAGACAGCTACTCTTTGAAAAGTTTGAAGAATAAATCCACGAGCAGCCTGAATTGCAATCTACAAAGGCATGGAGATTCACTTTTAAATTTAAATTTATATGCATATTTTCTTTTAAAAGTACCATAGGAGAAACAAACATTTAATAATATATCAAAAAAATTGTTTATAGAAGAATAATTTAATATATAGAATAATTAAAGGGACCACAATTTATTGTGAAAAAGAAATGAATTTGAAATGCAATAATTCAATTGATGTATTAATTGTCTGTTGAAAAGTGACTGTTAGTTCCACGCAGGGAAGACTTATCCAGTCAAGTAGTACTGACTAGTCTTCAAAAGGAAGTGAGCAGCTCTATTTTTATTTATTTATTTATTACTATTTATTTATAACTAGCAAAAGTAACAAAGTAGCAATTGGTGCTTGTAACAAAATATCATACAAATATGAGAATATAAAATTCTTTCTACGCGAAAACACAATATCTGTCGCATTTCTCTGATCTCTCTCCACGAAACACAATTAATTTAGAAGAGGAGGATTGAGGTCATAATGTAAAACTTTTTCCTTCATTTCTTTGATTAATATATCTCGGTTGAAACCAGAAATATTCGGATCTGTAAATTTTTGCATAGAAGTTAGATGACTCATGTTAGAGATTATAATATTCGGTTTGAAACACAGATTTTGTACGGAAGTTAGATTATAAGCATGCCATTTTGTTGAAAAACAATTCCTTCATTTGTTTGAGTAATATAAGCATGATATTTTGTTGTCCCCCAAACTAAATTTTCTTATGTATTATGCACCATTTAAAATAGCTCCTTATGGTGAAAAATTCTGAATTTTCACACATACGAGTAGATTGTAATGCTAGATGGATTTCCATATTGATGAAAAAAAATGGTAAGTACAACATAAAACTCATTTTTAGTTTTGTGAATGGATGTGTATTTTGATAAGGGTATGTATTTAGTTAATTAAATGTGTTTATATTGTGTATCCAGTCAAGTAGTACAATCGAATTATTAATGCTTTTATGTAATGATACCCGTTCAAAATTAATCCAATAAAAATTACTTTTGAATAGTTCTCGTTTGAAGACTACTCTTTGAATACTTTGTCTCAATTAGAATGTGACCACATGTTAGTCGTGTTTTAATATTTAAGAAAATTTCAGCATCATTTCATCTTATTAGTTTCCCGAATACTTAGGGAACTAAGGAAAAATGCTGCCCAAATTTTTTGAAATACTAAAACATGCAATAGTGGAAAAAACATTTTTTGTATCGGTTATTTACGCACATCAGTATCGGACCTAGAGGCGACACAAATGCCTAAACTAATTTATATCAGATAAAGAACCGATGCTGAAAGTAAGAATTTGTATCGGTTGTTTAAAAGAACCGATACAGATAGTACTATCTGTATTGGTTGTTTGCAAACAACAGTTACAAATACTACTATCTATATCGGTTGTTTGCAAATAGCCGACACTAATTCTCACTATTAGAATCAGACTTTTGTTAACAGCCGATACTGATATTTTTTTTTTTTTTTTTTTTTGCAAAATGTAGGTGTTAATTATCCACACATTACACAGTGCATCACAGATTATAGAAATTTTACATATTAATTCCACAATAATTAATATTACATTTACATAATTCAAATTTTACTAAATAACACAATAATAATACTATATTATCTAAATATCACATTTTCACAATACAAATTATGAAAATTAGTTAAATCACAAGTAGCAGCATGTATTAGTTGAGTGATAATTATGAAACAGATTCAGAGTAAGAAGTCATCTCTGCAATGATGATCAAAGCCGTCAACACACTTGTCACAAATTCTACAATGTTTGCTTTCTTTCAACACCTGTATCATAGTAGTACACTACTCAAATTAAAATTCTGACATTTTAGTTGATAACTTAAAAGCAGATTAATTAACAAACAATCATACCGCACGACCCATTTTGTACTGGTTGAAACCCCTACCAAAGAACATTCTGTATGTGGTCTAATTGCCCCCTCTTGAAATCAGTATTTTACACTGAAAAATAGTAGCTGCTATTTTGGTCATGTTCAAAACCAGTATGTGCTGGCTGTCTTTTTTTTTTTTTAGTGACTTCTAGCTGTCTCAGTACTTGCTAGCTCAATACTTGTTTGATTACCAGAATTTCACTCTATTTACTGCAACTTTTCATTTCACAATGGAGGATAATGTAGGTTCAACATATATGACACTGAACATTAATGTGAACTTGAAGATTTAATGATCCAAGAAATCATTAGCCTGGGGACTAAGAGGCTAAATTTTATATAAAATCAAATAGATTGAGAAAAGTAATATACAAAAATTAGAAAGAATATCACTTACAAATCGAAGTTGTTGGATGGATTTGTAAAGAGACTTCTGGGGCACAACAATGTTGATGGCATGATAGTCGACTTCTACCTTGCCATCACAAAGGCAGTAAACTGGACTGACAGTGGGCTCCTGTTGTCATTGCCACATCATGCCATATTAACTAAGGCTATTAACATATACTTATTATACTTGCTTATTGAGGAAAACATCAAGACATAGCCAATTAAAAAAAATTGTACCTCACTGTAACCATAAAAGTACATAGAAACTCATGAGAAAAAATTATGGGGGTAAAAGAGTTTTGAGAAAAATCTTACCTGCAAGCCAGACAAAGATGTTTGACTAATAACTCTCTGTGCCACTTCTTCAGCAGTATTGCTCCTCATGTTTGTTGTTACCTATACCAAGTAAAAAGATCCATTTTAAAAATACTAAAAGAGCAAGAATATAATATCAAGAAAAATTGGACGTATACCACTTATTATACTTACTAGATATTTCCCCACCCTAACTGGAAAATTAGATATTTATCCAATAGCAACCATATTCATTTTTATGCATCAAAACTTCAATCCTTTTAATATTTCCTCATAAACTTAGTTAATTGTATGAATATGTGATTTACTTTTGAACTCTTTCACTGCTTCCTCTATTCACACAATAAGAGAGTTAAAGAGCGTCAAACCTTGAAGGTACAAAAGAAAAGAAAAACGACTCTTAACGGAGTTGTTTGTGCTACCACCATTACCAATGAAGGATAAATTTGTCATTTTAATTCTAAGACTAATCACATGTTTGGTAATTTGACTAATGTTTTGGGGAGATCAAATGGAACACATTTTTTTATTAGTAAATAGCCAATATGAAAATTTTGATGGGAAAATATACAAAGTAGATAGAACTAATGGTATACATACAATTTTGCTTTACAATATGAAGAGGATATGAAATAATATATATATGAACCAGTGTCGCCTTCAACTTGGCTTTGCAAAACCTTTCGAAGTAGAAGTTGTTAAATGGATTCTAAAAGATCATCATAGTTGAAAAAAAATTACATGGCTTTGCAAAACAGTGTCGTCTTCAACTTCTTTCTTCACACAAGGTTGTACCGCTACTGACAAGATCTACAACAGCATCAGCTGTCCCATCTAAAATCAATTTTGGGTATTAGTAAGTTCAAACTAAGAATTGTAGTGGGAATCCTTCAAATTAGCCAAAATAGTGAACCATCAGTAAAACAAATTAAAGAAAAAAACCAAAAAATTGAGAATTTTCATCAGAAAACGAACCTGAGTGGGAAGAGAGATTGGGACAGAATCATGCGGAGATCACCCCTCGAAACCTCAAAAAGACAAATGAAAACAGAAGCTGTCCTGGGACGGAACTGATCAGGGCGGGAGAAAGTAGCCGGTGCCGTCGACTCCGCCACGGCCATGGGAGAGAACACCTTGCCCTGAGCATCCACGACAGGAGCATCGTCGTCAGAGGTAGTGGCATCAAGGGACGAGGGAGGGAGTTTGTAGAGGCAGAGTTGCAGGCCAGGTTGGCGAGGCGAAGCGATTTGATCTGATTTGGGTTGGGAGGAGATGTCGCCATGGCTGAGAGAGAACCCTAGGCAGAGGAAAGTAAAATGAGGAGCCGAAGGCTGATAGAGAGAAACCCTAGGCAGCGGAGGAAATTGAGAAGCCGCGAAATGAAAATGAGGAGCGGGAATGAAAAACTGAGAAATAACTTAGATTGCGGAATCAGTATCGGTGAAAAATTATCCGATACTGTATTTAATTTTTTATCGGTTATTTAGAAACAAATGATACAAATAGTTCAAGGACAGATTATCGGTTATCTACTAATAACCGATACAAATAGTAGACTTTTTGTATGGTTATTAGTAAATAACCGATACAAATATTCTGTATCGGCTCTTTACCAATAAATCGATACAAATAGTCTAGTATTTGTGTCGGCTAAATATTGGAACCGATACAAATTTTATTTTATTTATAAATAGATTCCTAATGCTAAAGTTTTCAAAAGAATATTTAAAAATTAAAAAGTTAAAGTCAGATTTTTCTTTGAACATTCATAAATCGAATTTTAATGCTCAAGTTGTCAAAGAAATATTTAATAATTAGAAAGTTATAATCGGATTAATCCAAACATTCATAAATCTAAAGTTTTAAAAAAAAATTATAAATTTAAAATCGGATTTTTCTTCGAACATTCGTAAATCCGCTAAAGTTTTAAAAAAAAAATGGTAAGTTAAAATCAGATTTTTCTTTGAACGTTCACAATCGGATTCTAATGCTAAAGTTTTCAAAAAAATATATTTCAAAACTATAAAGTTAAAATCGGATTTTTCTTCAAACATTCATAAATCAGATTCTAATACAAAAGTTAAGTGAAGATAGGGGTATTCAATGGGTCCGGTTTAGTCGGTTCTGAACTGAACCGAATTAGTTTGAACTAAATGGTTCCGTTCTTTTGGTTTAATGCTTCGGTTCGATTTGCTTTTTAAAACAAAATTATAACTTTGGTACATTTCTGTTTGGAAATTTTTAAAACCGAAATAACCGAACCGACTGAATTTTATATATTATAAATTTGTTTCAGACTGCTCTGGTTTATTTCTTAATCAATTGCTTTAAATATTTCGGTTTATTTCTTAATACCCCGGTTATTTCTTGATATATTTTGGTTTATTACAAAACAATTATTTTAAATAAAAAATTAGTATATTTTGGTTTGAAACCGAACAAAGCAAAATAAAGATTTGGTTTGGTTTGGTTCAATTTGATTCTATTTTTGAAACTGAATTATAACTTTAGTTTGCCCAGGTCGGTTCGGTTTCAACCGAACCAAACCGTTGAACACCCCCTAAAAGTGAAGATATATTCAGTTGGAAAAATGACTCCTACTTGTAGTTAGTTCAATTGCAGAAGAAAAAAATCGTTCAAAATGGGGAGGAAAAAGTTCATTAAACTTGGCGTAATCATGTTGACAATATTTGTTTAATAGAAATTATTGTTAAATTAAATACAAAAATAGAAAAAGAGTTGCCAGAACTTTTGAACATAGATGATTTTGAAAAAAAATCTACTCTTTTTGTTTCAGCAAAAAATTCAGCTACTGATTCTAAAAAAACTCTCAGCGCTTTTTCTATTTTAAGAAAATCCAGCGACTACTTCCGGAAAGAAAAATATTTTGGATAGAAAGTAATCAGCTTCAAAGTTTGAAGCCGAATGTTATTTTTTTTTATCTATCTATACCATAAAAAAAATTCAAACTACTCTTTAAAATTTCTATATTATTTAATAATAAAAACACCAGATTTGAGACAAATTTTCTGACTTTGCTTTTTCAGGAAGGAGTAGTAGGTCCGATGGACATCAGACTTATTTTTATTTCAAGACTTTGTGCATACAAAAATTAAGACGAGCACATACAAATATTACGAGTAGAACTAGAGTGCTCCTAAGTTCACCAAGTCCCTTTGTGAACTTAACTCTTAAAATCTATCGGATTAATTTCAAACGACGAATTCAAACCATTGTAATTCTTCTACCTTACAAGTAATGCGTCTACATGTAAAATTTTAAAATTTGAAATAAAATTGTATAAAGTCAAGTGGTCAAAAAGTTTCAAAAAATGAATGTATTAAAATTAATTTATAAACCTTCTAATTTTGACCACTGGACATTATACTAAATTAATTCTAAACTTTAAAATTTTCACATGTAGACGCATCACTCATAAGGTAGAATGATTTCAACAGTTTGGATTCATCGTTTGAAGTCAATCCGATAGATTTTAGAGTTCAATTCACAAAGGGACTTGGTGAACTTATAAACACCCTAGTTCTATTTCAAATATTGAAGTGAAGGGGTACGGAATTTAAAGCAAATTAAATGATTCTGAAACTTATTAGACTCAAAAATAGATAAGATGAACATCAGATCTACTCTGCAGTCTTGCTTTTTAGCCTTTTACACTTCTTATCTTCACATATTTTCCTTGAATATAATTATTAATTTTGTGTGGATAACTTCGTTGTTCACTTTAAAGGTTTCAAATTTGAGAGTTGAAGATTGAAATGATATCAAGTCAAAGTGGGCTCTTCCACAATGATTAATTAATTAGTTCCCATTGCTGTCAATTTACCTAAGGAAGAAAAACACACACATAAAAAGTTCCATTTATTATTGCAAATTTGCAATCAATACTTTTAGCCTCAAATTTCAAGTGCAAAGTTAAAATGACAAATGCTCTTAAATTTGAATTGACAGGAGCAAGTATAAATATATTTATTTGGAAAACATTAAAGTATAAATTAGTGTTAATAAAGTCAATTGAGAATCATTATTGTATATGAATAAAAACAAAAGATAAATCTCAATTAATTAACAGGATTTCAATTTGTGAGCATCTGTTGTTAATGTCGTGCCAATGAAGAAACAGTACATCTCTTTTATGAATGCATGTTATCTTCAAATCAACATAGTTATATCACCTCTGGACGAGATCAGATATCAAAACTAATACCAATATAACAAAGGAATGCGGAGGACTACATCTTATTGCGCAGTTTATACTTTGGAGTGAGATGTGCATGACTGTTTCGAGGCCAACACAAAACGATTAATGAGATGCTTGAAGAAATAAGAACACAATGGTACCTCTTACAAGAAAGAAG
The DNA here is from genome assembly GCA_964058895.1 of Carex divulsa. Taxonomy (NCBI): domain Eukaryota; kingdom Viridiplantae; phylum Streptophyta; class Magnoliopsida; order Poales; family Cyperaceae; genus Carex; species Carex divulsa. The sequence goes on from CAXKVK010000017.1 coordinate 17,194, forward strand.
AATAACAGCAACTTAGGAGTTCATATTGCCTTCTTTTTTTTTCCTATTTTGTAAACTCTGTTTCTTCATTCTGTTATTTCTCCTTTTTTTTTTTTTCTATTTTGTAAAATTGGAGATATGAAGAAAACCTTTTTCAATCTTCTTATTTTGTTTCTTTTGTGTGTGTATGAAGAATATTAAAAGATTTTCAATATTATATATGAGCTGTCGGCTCATGCGCTCTCCGGCATACTCCTCGATGATGAAGCGTTCGCAGGGGTTGATGTAAGAGGTGAACTTGATAATAAGAACGAGGAGGTGGCGGTTGAGCTCATAGGGAATAAATTGGCGAAACATGGTCCAAATAATAGCTAGACCACCAATGGTGGATGTTAACTTGGTGCTTGGTGCCATCAGTGCCACATGATCAGGAGTGGATCCAAAGAGCTTCAAGGGTAGGTACTTGCTTATTCTTGGATTTTAAAATTTTATGGGGATCCACTAGCATTATATGGTAGTGCCTACTCCGAAAAAATGTTAGTGCCTACTCCTGATCTAGTAGAAAAATAAAAAAACACAGTCCAGCAGAGATATACACTATGAATGGAAAAAAATTAGGGAAAAAAGGAAAACGTGTACATTTTGTGTCTATTCCTAATCAGAAAGAAAGAGAAGAATGTCACATGTGAGACCAACATCTACAATTTAATTGAATGGGCCGGTTTGGTTTCCATATTGGGCCATATCTAATTTTATTTTTATTTTTATTTTTTGTTTCAATTTTACCCAGTAGGGCTCAATCAATGTAGAGCTTAACACATTGAATTTAAAAGACAATAGTTTTATTTGGATTTAGTTTTTATCAGTATTCTAAATATCTAGTTATAGTTCCGCCATAGCTTTTTCAGATAATAAACGCTACGCTATGAGATAAAAGTGCATTATTTCAGCTACGACTGCTATAGCTGTAATAGATAACCGTTTTTATCGCTACGCGCTATGAGCTATTGCTACTGCTATGCTACATAGACTTTTTTGCAATTTCATTGACTTCTGTACTTCAGTTCATATTTATGATACTACATGGCCTATTATAATAAGCATGCTAAAATCAAACTATATGCCTTTATTCCTATTTGTGATTTAGTCTCTAATTTTATATCAGAAAATATTCAAATATTAATTCTTCCTTTTGTTTTCTTTTCGTCTAGTATTCACATATGAAATTATTGCCGTTCGTTTATTGAAAGCTGATTTTGATTATAATAATATATAAAATATTCAAATAGGTATGCTAACTTTATTCCACTATAAAATTAATTGCTCTTCGTCTATTAAAATATGTAATACTATGAAGTATGAATTATTAAAAAATATTACATTGTATATTCTTTTTTGTTCCCTTCTAATTTGCTTCATTAAAAAAAATATAAACTTAGATAAGTTATCATTTAGTTATTATCATAATTCTCCAATATTGATCATGTTGATAATTAGTAGAAATATAGACTATAAATTTTGAAAATTAGAAAAACACTATGTAGGAAAGTTTCCGCTATAGCTGCGCTATTCGCTATAGCTTTTTTTTTTTTGCCTCTCCTCTATACTGCTATAATTGCTATTTAGAACCTTGGTTTTTATTCATTCAATTTAAAATGCTGTAATTTATTTTTAATTCTATATTAGTGAATATTTGAGTTTTGTGTTTTGTCTTATTACTAATTTCTTACAAATTAAAATTATATAAAACATTTCTTATTTTTCTAAAACAAAACAATTTTTTTCCCAAAAAATCGAGCCAATCAATCAGTACAAGAGAACAACCATAGAGCACTAACTCAGAGAATAAACTAATTTGTTGAGTGTAATAATTTATCTTAACATAGTTTTTGACAAATTATTTTTTTATCAATTTTCTCTATTTTTTAGTTCAAAACAAGCTTTTGCAAAACTGTCTATAATTTCTCGTGTGTTAAAAAGAAAAATATAAAACTTGTTTTAAACTCTAGATTTTAAATAAATTTCAACATAAATAATAACGTTATGTTTTTAAAATTAAAGATAAATAATTGTGTCTAATTTTTTCATATCAGTTTTGTATAGACTGCTATTTTATGGTCAACAAACACTACGAGCTGCAAGATACATTGGTCAAAATTTCATAATTACCTTATCCCACACAAATTATTTACCTATCACTGTTCAATATCCTTATGAAAAATCAATCATGTCAGTGTTTCAAATGTGAAAATGTGTACATTTTGTGTCCATTCCTCATCGAAATCCTGAATCCATTTGCTTATTTTCTTCTCTTTTTGTTTTTCTAAGAGGAGAGATGGCTAAGTTGGTGATGTGCTGGGTATAAATAAATAAAGGAATTAAGTAAGAGAAAAATGGAGCACGCAAACGCAAGAGTAGACAGAGAGGACCAAATCATGGGCCCCCGCTTTCCTCTTTTATTCTTTTGTAGTTGTCAATAATGGGGCCCACATTTTCCAAATTTGAAGATTATTTCTTTATTTGTCATTTTCGATTTTATGACAAGTAAAAAACAAAAAACAAAAATTTGATGACAAGTACAATTTAATAATGGGGCCTACCTTTATTTGTTATTTTCAAAATTTGATGATTTATACTTATTTTATGACAAGTGCAATAAATAAATGCCAGTTCGGTAAATAAAGGTACTTTTGAGGAGAGAGTAGGTCGGATGGGCATCGGATCTACTCTGAATTCGGTACTATTAGCTGATATGTGATATCTATTTTATTTTATAGAAAATTTGTGAAATAGTAAATACAACTTTAATTACAATAAATTACTAGTGGAATAAAATGTCCAAATGCCTAGGAAGAGGTAGCTAATTCATAATTGGATTTATTTTAGCTATTATTAGGAGTCCGACTAGTAGTATGATTAGGACTGCACAAAAAATTCGTAGCTCGTGATTCAATTCTAGTTTGATTCGAAATTTTTTGTAAAAACTTCAATTTGAAATTAAGTTTGTTCGAAATTAATTCAAACCAAATTCAAATAGGACCTGGTTCATTCGAAATAGGTTCGCGAATTATTCTAATTCAAATCTCAAAGTAACGTGAACTGTTGATTTCCGCTGATGACTTATTTTCGCTGATGACTTAAAAATTAAAACATAAGACTCTCCAGCCATAAGTCATAATTCGTAAGTCATAACTTTCGCTTTCAGTTCTTAAACCTTAGTCCAACTTTTGCCTCTTGCTCTCGGTGACTATGATCACTATTTCTTGTCGTAAAATAGTTCATAAAAAGTTCGAAATTGAGTTTGTAAAATATTCTATTCAAAATTGAGTTTGTTTGAAATTAATTCAAGCCAATTATAGTTCGAAATTAATTCAAACCAAACTCAAACTGGGATAAGTTTGATTTGATTTGGTTAGTTTCCAGCCCTAAGTATTACATAGTGTCGTATGACACCAACTTCAAAATTTATTGGATAGACTTCAAACGACGAATATTAATCGTTCAAACTAATTATTATACGAGTGATGCCTTTAAATACAAAATTCATATATTTTTTTGTTTTCAAATTATTTTAATACCAAGTCAAATGGTCAAAAAATATTGAAAAATAAATGTGTTATGATTAACTTAAAGCTCCTACATTTGACCGCTTGATTTGATACTAAAAAAATAAAAAAAATTGTATGTAAACGCCTAACAAAGTATATCGGTTTAAATAGTTTAGATTCATCATTTGAAGTTGTTTCGATAGATTTTGAAATTGACCATTTATAAGCTGAAATGATATTAATATCATACTGGCCAGACTCATTAATTAATTAGCCTATTAATTAGGTGAAAGGTAATTAAGTCCATATCAAGACAATGTGTCAGCGTTATGACGTGGCAAGCTGATCTGATCTCAGTGTCGCTTTAATTTTGTCGACCACTTGAGACTTGAGAAATGATATGAAACTTAAATATATATACAAATAAATAAATAGAAGTAAAGCAAGAAAAATTGGAAAAAAAAACTCTAAAGACAGAATAAAGCTCATTCATGTGATACTGTCACCAACGTCCAATCTCAATCACGAAAGGCTTGAGATATATTTGTTTGTTCATGTACAAACAAACAAATATATAAAATAAAATTTTCCCAACAACTATATATATATATAAAATTGCTAATATGCTATGCATAGCATAGAAGACCTCCGTGCAACGGCTCAAAATTTGTGTTCTCAAAATTCTAATGGTCAATCCGAACCGTTAGATATGTTCTCCATAT
>CAXKVK010000018.1:0-17408 GCA_964058895.1 Carex divulsa
ATTAGAACAACATGCTTAAGCGTGAAGTTCCCGAAAAGCCCGGCCCGAAATTTGGACTCTTCTGTCAAGATAAAATGGTCAAAGTTTTGAGAGAATTAAGCTGTGGTTTGAAAATTGAGAGGGAGAGAGAAGCTGAATTTAATAAGAAATGGTCCAATGTTCGGGCTCTTCACTTAATTATAAGAAATTGCATGATATCATTACATTAATTATAATTGGTTGTGAATGAAGTAATAACACAGAAGTGGTCGATTTTTGTCAACAGTTTATGGGCTTTGTGGTGAAGTAATTCATATACCACATTGTATCAGTGTTGTAAATAACGGTATGCGGTCGTAGATGACAAAGTACTACTAAGTGATTAAAAGCAATTCATAATCTAAATCAGATCTACATAAATTAATGTTAGAGTTTGGTGAAGAACTTAACCGTGAAGTCAAATTTCTAATTATGACATCTAAAATTGAATTAAACATTGGTACGAAAGACTTAATCGTAAAGTACTGATATTTACACCCAATATTTATTTTAGTTCCTCCTCACTTTTTTTCCCTGTATCTCTACAATTAGTTCCTCCTCACTATTGTTTTCTGTATCTCTACAATTAGTTCCTCCTCACTTTGTTTTCTGTATCTCTACAATTAGTCTTATTGTATCTCTACAATTAGTCTTATTGTCTCAAGTCAACCCCTTCTCCAGCCACCACAACCAACCACTGGAGCTTCGACCAAACACAATCCCGTTTCTACCACCACTCCCTCTCTGTTCGCACGTACGCAATGACGACAACAGCATTCGACGGAGGTTTCGACCGTGCGTCAGCGGTGAAGCACTTCGACGAGTTCAGAACCGGTGTCAAGGGCCTCGTCGATGCTGGCGTTACCAATCCTGTGATCATATTCATATGGATACATGATCAGATAAAAAACTGAGAGAAGAGATTCAGTCAAAACAAATTGCCTTATAACTTATAAGCATAGCTAAAATAACATAGGATAATTTTCAACGAACTAAGCATGCAATCTGTTTTGATAAAGATGAAAACTTCAAATTGTGATTTTGATCGGATGGCTATCAGTCCTCTACTTTGTATTATCTCATTCATAGATAGTCCATCTTGATCAGACCTTGTTCACAGTTGAATTTGTATCATAAGACATTCGCTTAAAATTTTATACCACAAAAGCGATTGCAACATTCCAAGAACAAAATTTATTTTTATATGAACTATGAGAGCTTGAACAACAACAATGGAGCCCCAAAAGCTCGAGAAGTAAAATTCTCACCAATTCAACTTCAATATGCCCAAAACTAACACCAACAGATCAATTGGGGAAAACAATCAAAAGGAAAAGAAATTCAAAATCATGATTCATGAACAAGAGAGTGAAGGACCAAAAATTTGTAGCAGAATTTGCTGATTTGTCTTACACATCTAAACATCCAGTTTTCTGCAAGACAGCATTGCGAACTTGGCGCAAATCTCGTCCCTTGAGCGTCCTTCCCGCCCCTTCCAAAACAAAAAAATTGGAGATGTGCGATTGCGATCTCGCCACGATCAGATGAGGTGGCACCATCTCCTCCATTCCATCCTCCTCAATTTCATCCATCTCTCCTTCCTCTTCTAAGCCCCATATGTCATCCCATTCAGAAGGATATAATCCCTCTGAAGGAGGAGGCGCTACACAGGACGAGGAGGCACTACAGAGATATAATCCCTCTGAAGGATATAAAGACTATGAAGGGTAAAATAGAAAATACAGAAATACGTATTTCAAACCAGAAATTTTCAATTAATTTTTAAGAAAAAAGTATAAAAAATCTGTATTTGATGCAAAATTAAAAATAAACTAGGTTTAGAGTGGCATTAAGAAGAACTTTAATTTGGGGAAGACATTTTCAAAATTGAAGGTTTTGGAGTGGCAAATAACCAACTTTCCATTTATTATATATACGAGCAAGTCATATCAACAGACAATTTACATTCTACAAATAAAAAAACTTAGTAAATTACTCACATGAACCCGAATTGTTTACCCAGTTTGTTAATTGATGATTGAGCTTATCCTACCACAGAGATAAAAATTGTTTTATATTTAAATTGAAGGCAACTATTTGTTCCAATAGCTTGCAATCAAACAATTTTTATAAAACAATCAAATCGCATGAATTAAAACCACATTGAAACCCTAAGTACACTACAGAAGACAAAAATGTACTCTATATCAACAAATAACAACTACCTAATTCCGATTGGGTGTCGTGCCGGAGGAGAGGTGCCACGAGAGAGAGGAGAAGAGATCGTGATTGGGTGTCAGAGCACATGAAAGTCTGAGAGGGGAAGAGTTGAAGTGTGATTGAATAATTGATCGAATTGGTAAGGTGGTGGTAATAGAGGATTAAATATATTGTATTGGAGATAATAATGGATGTAAATTGTAATGATGGTAGATATGAGATACTTAGTGGAGTTGTTTATCATTAATTATAGTCGAGTCTATAAATAGACGTAATGTTAATGTAATTAAATACACAAAATTAATATAAATTATTTCTTTTATAAAATCCTTTAGGTGGCTAGGTTTAGTAAGAAAGAGGGAGAGTGGGTCTGGATTAAAGAGGAAGGGAGGGAGAGGAATAATTAGTGAAATTTTGGGAGGGAAGTGCAATATTTGGATTGTGGCACGATCGTGATGGGTTTACTTAGAGAGTACAGAGAGGAGAGGAGAGCAGAGATCTTGTATTGTCGTTCAGAGCTATAACTGAAGCAATGAAAATGCCCAAGTTCCAGAGAGTTTACGAAGCGGTTCTATGTGTCTCATTTACAATACACCTACCCATCTATATATATCCCCTGAGGTAACATTATATTTATAATTAGATCGGGCGTATGATCAGGGTTAGCATGATTATTAAAAGAGCCAGATGACTGCATCTAGTAGTGCAGATCTAAATAGAAATATTATATCACCACAGTGAAATAGATCTCTTGCCAACAACCCCCTATAATGGAGACATCCATTGGTAATCCTGACTCTTCATCATCTATCGGACGACTCTTATCATTAAATGATGAAATTGGTGAATTTTGTACAACAAGTAATGTGAATAAATTTCTAAAAAAATATTTTCTACATTTTTACATATCATGTGACCAAATAATGCTTGCAATTGTCCATTTTATATAAATTCATTATTGTTTGCCTTTTAAAATTGAGTTTTGCAATGCACCGTGCACCACTACAGCAATCGCCGAAGCAGCGCGAGGCCTATGACTAGTTATATATCTAAATTTGGAAGTGGGTGTCACTGTGGCGTTACAGTACTGCTACAATAGCACCCAATTTTCCTCTGTTTGATCACCATCTCAACGTTCATGCATCTTTCTCTCTTTGATCTCCATCTCACGGTACTCAACGGCTTGGCCTAATTGTAAACCTGTCTCCCTCATCGTCGAGTCCGTGTTTCTCCCAATCTTAACCTTCTCCCACCGTTGTCTCTCGAAACCCTCGCTTCTCACTCTCTTGTTACGATGGCGCAAGACAAGATGGCAAGGTTTTTTTAAAAATATTCAAAATAAAGGACTTCAATGTAAAATTTTAAAAATAAAACTATATTCTTTCTATTTGGGCCATTGGGCCTTCCGCTTTGTGCAGTGGAAGAGGACAAAAATAAATTCTTTTTCAAATTAGATATGCAATAAACGATGGCATTTTATTATAGCACCGACTAAGTCAATTCTAAATTAGAAAACGACAATTATAATAATAGACAATTTGGGTATTGAAGCGTCTCTGTTCTCCGTGATCCGTCTCCAAGTTCTCAGCGCCTCCGTGGCTCCGTCTCCAACTCCTCGGCGTGTCCGTCTCAGAGGTAGTATGACACCTCTTTGATTGTAAGAATATGTAATTTACTCTCTTTGTTTCTGTATATTCTATTTTCAGTTCAATGATTCTCACTCTCTACCATCCATATTCAATCTTGGACTGTACCATCTATAATTCTGTAATAATTTTTCTGATAACTTTATTAAAAAAAATAAATTGAAGTTTTCGTGTAGTAGCTAGAAGTAGGAGCATATATTTGTAGCCTCAAGGGGTCTGAAAGGTAATTAAGTACTGAATTGATATTGGTGGTCAGATTATGCTTACCTAATAAAGGATCACAAGTGTTGACCGAGTCAACTGAAATAGTTGAGAGTCATTAGGACTCATATCCAGCGGAAATTAATTCAGCCTAAATCCGCTGCATATTTCAACGGAAATGGCTTTTCTATTTCCGCGGATTATCCAACAGAAATAAGATTTCTGATTTTTAATTTTAATTAAATAGAAGATGTCATGAGTTTTTTTTTTATTTTTTCTATTGAAATATTTGAAATATTTTATATTTCTTGGAAAATTGGCGGAGTACTATTTAATTGTATTTACTAGAAATACTGTGACAAATAACTCAAATTAATATTTTTCAGGCAAGATTTTTCATGATTGTAAAAAAGATTAAAATATTTCAAAAATATTTTGGATCAAAATTATTGATCCCGGTTAAAAATCACTTCGTAGTAATATTAATCGTGGTTATTTTAATAAATTCAAATTCTAAGGTACTCTATCTATTTCTCTAAAAGTGATTTTAGGAAAATATTAAAATATTAAAAATATAAAATAGCTTCTAGGAAAATAGATGGAGTAACTTAAAATTCAAATTTATTAGAAGGACCAGAATATTTTATTTTTTACCTAGAAGTAAATTTTGAACCGATATGAATAACTTAGATTCAAAATATTTTTTTTACAAGTAACACACCAAGAAATATTTAAATTTTTTTACAGCCGCAGAAAATCTTGACTGAAAAATGTTAATCCAGTGGATTTGGGCTGGATAGTCCAGCAGATTGGTTATTTTTGGAAAATTTCAAAAAATGTGTGTATTTTGTAAAATTTGAATTTGTTTATTGTTATTAATAAAAATTTTGGCTCCATGGATCACTGATGATAGAAATTTGTGTAGCTAATAAAATGTATAACTCAATTTCCAATACAAGTCTGATTACAAACGCATAATCTATCGAATAATATAATCGGGTGTCAGGAAATTACTGTTTAGGTCTTGAGCGATCAATCTCAACATTTCGAAAGGTTATACAAAATCTTGAATGAAGAGTTGTTATTTTCATGGTTTGGAAACTCGGCCGAGTCAACTCGGTATCAGTCTGGTCCGATCCAAGTCTTCTTCCCATGTGAGTTTTTCATGAAAACTCGGTTGAACAGTGTTTGACTCGATCAATTTATCCGATTTTCATACTGAGTCTAGCCGAGTCAAGCCCGAGCCAAACCGACTCCTTTGGTTATTTTACTCTCTTTTTTTTTTCTGGCAATTGCTGATCTATGACTTCAAATCACAAAAAAATAAAACAAATTATGCACTAAATTTATATGTTGCCTCTTCTCAATAAAAACTTAACACATATCTTGTTAAGATATTTCTGCACTAAATTTATATGTTGCTAATGTAATCTTGCTTTTCTATATATAAATTATAACTAGCATGCATAAAAAGTGTCTTCTATTGGTAATACTTGTATTATATTATATAATTAGTATATTATTTGAGTATGATCTTATGTCTTAACATAGTTTTCTTACAATTTTTTTTTTTTTTACCAATTTTTTCCTATATTTTGGCTACAAAAACAAGCTTCTGCCAAAATAAAATCCGAGTTTCTGATTCAATTTTTCTGATTCCGGCCAATTCATCCGATTTTGATTCTAGGGTCAAATATCCGATTATGATTCTGATTCTGAGTTTTAGAACCATGATTGTTTTGATCTTTAGATTTGGCGGAAATCCGCATGGAATTACTATTTAGGTCTTGAGCGATCAAATCTCAACATTTCGAAAGGTTATATCTGGAATTTAGAGTTGTTGTTTTGATCTTTAGATTTGGCAAAAATTGAAAATAAATATTTAGTAAATAAGATGATAGGGTGAACTCTTAGGATTTTTGCTTACCATTGTTACTCAATTTATTTCAATAAGGTCTCATTCGGTAGTTGGTTTTCAGATGATAGGGTACAACATTCCTTCCATTGATTCTCATATGGAAGGACTATCGAGGTTGGTATCCATCGGGGGTCGATTACTTCGACCCGATGTTCAGGTTCATACAATTTGTTCCCGTTATGGCTGAAAGTCGGGTGCCAAACGAGCAGGAAATTGGTGTTCCTGACCCATGAGTGGTATAGTCTGTGTCCAATGGGGAGAGCCACCAACCGGCCGCCATGAACTCCAACATATGTCCATCGTTCACAACCTCATTTCTATTCAAGCCATTTTGGCACCAAGTGTTCTGCCTACATTTCCAATAAAGATAATCTCTTTGCATACTGCCATATGTCTGAGCGAGGTAACGTTGAACCTCCAAGACTGACCCCCTCCCTTGTCTATTATATATGGCCGTCATCCATGGCCATTATGGCACCATCTAGTAGAACCTTTGATTTTGCAGAAGGGGAAATCCCTCTCCATGTGGTAGCAGTTCAGTTGGATGTTAGCTAGAGTGGTTTGGAGTAGTGAAAGTGTTTGGTTTAGCTGGGGGGAGTTCGTTTTTGGGTTTTTCACTATGAAGAATTTAATGTCCCAGGTAGTTATGGCAAGGGGCGTAGAAAGGGTATGGATAAGCATAATCGAGAGCCCATTTTTACAGCGCTGTTTTTGGTGCGTACAGCGTTTGAAAGGAGGGAGAGAGGAACAGATTACAGCGTTGTAAACGCTGTACGCATAGATTACAGCGCTGTAAAAATGGATTCACGCATAATCTCACCACCTATATCTATTCAGTACTTCATTACCTTCAGACCCCTTGAGCGATAAATATTCACCAACTTCTGGCTACTACACCAAAACTTTAATGAGTTTTAAAGAAAGATCGCAGATAAACTATATATTGCAGAATCATTGATGGTACAGTCCAAGATTCACCCAATTAAGGGAAATTTTTTGAAATGCTACTCTTAAACTTGAGATTTGTCAAAATGCCACTCAGAAAATAATATTCGTTAAAATATCATTAAAACTCAATACCTATTTTAATTTTGCTATTATCTCTCTTTAATCTCAATTTAAAAATTCTAATCTTTCAAAATATTCAAACTACTCCTGTCATATTTTTTTTTTTAATAGAACCAAAAATGAAAGTCATCCTTTAATCTCACTTTTTAATTAGAGAAGAATTAACGACTCACCTTCCTTCGAAAATGAAAGTCTAAACCCACCGAACGAATTTCCCAAACTTACCATGAAATTTCTCACATGTCTAAACGAATTTCCCACCGAACGACTTTGCTAATCTCACTTTTTAATTAGGGAAGAACGACTCACCTTCCTTCGCAACACTGCGCCACCTTCCCCCGCCACCTTCTCACCGCTCCGTCGACAGTTGGTCCTTCTCCAGGTTAGATTCTCCACTCAATGTTGGATCGATCGCTCCCACTCGATGTATTGGTAGTGCTAAACAACAACTAATAAACTAATGGCAGGTAAGAAATGGCACCTCTTTCTTCCAATTGAATTGCCGTGTAGCATCGCAAGGACGTAAGAAATGACTCTGTGTATTCAATTTTTCCGTTGGAGTGGTGTTGCACATGGTTCCGCCTCCGTCTTCCTTTCTTGCCTTTTCTCGACTCCGCCACTGTGTCATTGGGGACCCGAATTAAGGGTTGAAAAGGGGTCGCCTGATGAAGTCATGCTTAAATTTATAAAACCTTGGACCAATTTTCCTTTTCTTCTTTCAATTTTCCTTGTGTGTTTTTTTTGTTTCGTTCTCTGTTGGCTCCAGCGGAGAAAGAAGAAGAGAGGAAGAGATGGGTAACACACGGGCCCCATTTGATTTTCTTTGATATATTTCATTTGTTGAATGCACTCGTTTCACCATGAACCGTATATTGGGTTAGGGTTATATTGGTGTATGGTGATCCACGTGCGTACTCAACGAAGGGGTCAAATTTGATTTCCTTGGTTCATTTTTTTGTCCGCGCCTGTTTCATCATAGACCGTGTAGAGGATCAGGTTTGGTGTATGGTGCTTCAAGTGCACGCATGGTGAAGGGTTCAAATAGACATGGTGAAGGGTTAAAAAAAAAAAATCGGACAAGAACAATTTGGATATTTTGAAAGCTTAGAATTTTTAAATTGAGATTAAAGAGGAATAATAGCAAAATCAAAATAGACATTGAATTTTAATGATATTTTGACAAATATTATTTTCTGAGTGGCATTTCAAAAATTTTCTCTTGAATTAATATGGTTGGTGGAGAGTAAATGCAATGAATTAGCAAGGGAGAGAGAAGGATTTAAGAGTAGCCAGTAGAAAAGACAGGAGAGAGTAGATGTAACTATAGGTGTGGTTCACCGGGGTTCGAGGGAGGGATGTACATGCATGCATGGCCTCCAACGATCTATCGATGTGGTATACAAAAAAAAAAAATTAGAATTCCAGTCTATTGGAGAAAGAACAGATAACCGTATTGATTTTAAATGGAAATATTATTGTACTGTTTACAATTTTGAAGCCGTTTGTTTAGTTAAAAAATTTTTTAAACACAAGTTCAATTTTTCAGACAAAAATTATAACTTCTGCAAAATTGTGTTAGACCTTATTTTCTCTCTTATTAAGGAAGCACCAAAATGCAGTTTGTTCTATCTTGCATTTATTGGAACGAGACTGACACATTGGTCACTGATAAGATTATCCAACCTCCTGTTATGTTTCTTATAAAATTTTCTTATATTGCGACAATTTTTTTTTTATTAATAATGTTTGTTCCAATCGAGGGCTAAGCCTTTCCTATGAATTAAAAATTAAAAAAGTGACCACAATATTCCACAATTATTTTCATATTATAAGTACAAAAAAAAATCATTTAGTGCAAAAGATATTTAGGAGCAAGTACATCTATATAATTGTATTTAAAATATATCTATAGTTTGGTGAATAAAGGACTTCAAATAAAGCCTTTTTTAATTAAACCAATGAAAAGAGAAGAGACATAAAGGGGAGGTAGTACAGTTGGCTAGAAAAAAGTTCTAAGATTGTTATACCCAAAAGTCGAGAGTTCGATTCTCTCTCACGACTCCGCAGTCTTTGCGAAAGTTTCAATAAAAAAAAAAAAGAAGAGACACATAATAAGCTTTACATTGCACTAAAAACAATTAAAATGAGCATTACGAACCATTTTATATTTCTTTTTCTTTTCTTATGAAATAGAAAAGAAATGGAGCAAGTAGTGGGCCTTCTTGTGGATCAAATTATATCCTCAGAAGTCAGAAGTTATAGATTCGGCACAAATTACATACATTAATTTTCCGCGACCAGTTTCATAATACAAAATGAGGGTACGCCACAGAAAAACACAGAGAGAAATTCGAGGGAGAGATATTGGGGTGCGTATCCTCTGAGATATCTCAATTTTTGTGTGACCGACGTGTCCGGTGCCTATTCAGAGGAACGTAGGGAGCAGTATTAATTGAGCTTTGAGATTCGTGCAGAATGTATTTGAATGATTGGGATATTCCAAAAAGTCACGCAAAGTGTGAGATATCTCAGAGGATGCGAATTAAAGAGGGAGAGAGATTTGTCAAAGAAGGCAACATGTGGCTGAAATTAGTATGGTGACCCATAGAGACAACCAACCACACACTGCCACGTATGCAGCAATAGGATGCTTGGATAAGCAGTGCTAGTTGTAAGATGTGTAAGTGTGTGATAACCAGTGTACTTGTAATTAATTCTTTGAATTAGTCAACATTGGCATCCTCCATCAAGTTTTTCAAAAATAAAAAAAAAACAGAGAGAGATTTTTCTTTGCAGCCAGCCAGCCACCACCAAACTTCTCAAAAAAAAAAAAAAAAAGAGAGAGAAAAATATTGAGAGAATATACAGCGACCACGGAGGAAACTAGCGTTGCTCTATCGATCACTTCTCCTGACTCCGGATGTGCCACATCCACGCGGTACTTTTACAGTTGTGGGTCAATTCAAATTTTTCCCGGTGTTTTAATTTTTAGGATCTTTTTCTCTGTTTTTGTCAAAATCAAGATTTGATTTTTGAGCCTTCCACTGGATCTGATTTCTCACCAGGTTTGTTTTAACATAATATATCTTACTTGTATGGCACTGGTTATTGGTTTGTCTCATAATATTATAAAATAACTGAGCATGTGAAATCTTCACTCAAAAGGGACAATTGATTAATCACCCCAACAAATTAAAAATTACTAGTTTTATCTTTTGTATTTTATAATATTTGTAAGTATTTATATTTTTAGTCTTTCTTATAAAATAGAATTACACTACAATAACTTATTCAACCTTCCAGTTTTAATTTTTTTTCGTTTCGCTGCTGAGAGAAATAGAAACAGTTCATCTGTCCAAGGCATAAGTGCTTGTTCAAGTTTCACTTGGGAATAATCAATAACTAAGATGCTTCTCTCTTTTTCTTTTTAATGGTTACAGAACAGACAAGCAGATCTCTATCCAATCATCAACTAGATCCATGCCTTTCTCTCAGCATAGATCTGAGGATCATATAGCACAGATCTGAGGATCGAGGCCTTTTCAACGGTACGTCCAGTAATCTTTATTTTTTTTCATTTTCCAAATTTACACTGATAATGATTTTGGGATATGAATCATGTAGTAAGAAAACTTAGATCAACTGACCAAGAAAGATATATATGGTGATTTCCAATGTTCTCTACATACAAACTACTGTCTAGATGATAATAAAAGTGTATTTCGCCGTATTAATTAGTAAATCAAAGATGATTCAGTCACTCTAAGGAACTAGTATTTTTTATTCATATCGATCACTTATGAAACAGGTTGCAATTCCATTATCATTTCAAACATCATGCAAAATAAGATTTCTGATAGTATGTTGAACAAAGGAAAAGAAAAGGCTCAAGAGAAACCGTCAAAGAAAAGGTCTGTCTGGGATTGTTTTAGTAAGGTAGAACTGGCTGATGGTAGTAAAAAGGCAAAATGTAACAATTGTGAAAAACTCCTAAGTTGCGATAGCAAGAACGGAACAACTCATCTTTGGCGACATCTTGAAAATCTTCATTGTACTAAGCACCCAAACAAAGATGCAAGAACTATTATACCACCATTTTACTCTTCTGGGTGCCAAGAAAATAATTTGAGAGAGAACCATTTGGAATATGTCCAACAAATAAACACAGAACCTTCTAGAAACAGAGAGAACCAATTGGAATATGATCTGCAAAAAAACAGAGAGCTTTTTGTGAAAATGGTAATCGATAACAAAACCATGTTGGAACATGTGGATAATCGTTTCCTAGAAGAGTTTGCAAGATTCCTTCAGCCATCGTATAGCCAAATAACTCGAAGGGATGTCGAGGAAGACTGCCTCACCTTTTATAAAAATGAGAAAGCCCAGTTGAAAGAGAAAATCACCAAGCTTACTTCTAAAGTCAGCCTTAGTGTGGTGTCGTTCTATAATCCAAATGACTACCAAGAACCTCATTGTGTTGCAGCACATTTTATTGATAATAATTTTAAATTGTTCAAAAGAATAATTGGGTTTGTGGAGGACAAACCTTCATGGTCAATAAAAAAAATTGATTTTGAGGGAATCCTAAATGATTGGGGACTTTGTAATAAAGTTTTTGCATGGTCAAAAACAAAAAATTACAGTAGAGGTGCAGAGAAGTCCAGTCCAATATTGGATGTGAAGTGCATTCTGGAGTGTTTTTGTTTAATAGCTGATAATATCTACAATGAAATTACATCAGATAGAGATTATATTATAGGAATGATGAATGACCTGAATGAATTTCCAGAAAAAATGTGCTATTTCAACGAAATTGCAGTGCAACATAATCTTGATCGTAAATTTGAATTTGTGCTTACTAACAAAGGAGTACTGGGTTTTGATCTCAATATTTTAAATGAAGCTTGTACCTATAAAAATGTTCTTTGCGCATTGTTTGACATGAATGTAGGATGGAGCAAATTGGAGGAAGTTGTTCCCCTTTTAAATAAAATAAATGATGTGGTCGTGATGCTCTCTTCCCTTGAATTTCCCACATCTAATTTACTTCTAAAATATGTTTTTGAAATCAGTGATGTCCTATCAGAGGCCTCTCCTGTTTTATCTAGTGGTAACAAAAAAGCTATTGATAAGTCGCTAGAAAAATTGGATGAGTATTTGGCTAGTTGTAATTATATACTGCTGATTGCTTCATTGTTGGATCCTCGGTTCAAATTAAGATTCCATAAACGTTGCATTGGGAAGTTCATTGCCAAAGAAGAAGATTTTGATAAATCCTTCTGCAGTTTGTACAATAAATATCAAAGTGAGAGCACAAAGATATACAGATTTGACCATTTATCTCAAATATCAGAGTTGAAAAGGTATTTGAAAGGTTGGGTGGAAGAGGGAGATGTGAATTTTGATGTGTTGGGTTGGTGGAAGGATAATGAATCAGAATATCCTATTCTTGCTAGGATGGCACGTGATATTCTTGCTATTCCCACTTCTACCTCATTTACTTCAGGCACAGAACCTATGAAAGATATTATTGAAGAGATCTTTTGTTCTACCATCGATACAGAGATGTCCAAGGTCTTGATTTGCTGCAACAATTGGTTGAGATCTGGTATGGCATCCATATATACCTTTTTTTTAAAAGATGTTGATATGATGTTTACTCGATTTACTTGTGATTATATATCTACAAAACTTTCAAACCCAAATTATAGCTTAAGTTCTTTATAGTAGTTAATTAGTACTTGTTTATTTGACACCTGCTATAGCCCATAACAGTTCCTGTAGCTTATTGTGGCTCATGCATTTCTTCTTTTCTTCTTTTAGATATAGTTCCTTTTAGGGAATTGATTAATAGCACTCTGTTTTTCTTGGATCTTAAAATTTTGAGCTTGTTTACCCATGACACTTTCCTGAGTTTTGTTGTTGAATTGTTCGAACTATTAGTGGTCTGGGCAAAGTCAATATCCATATTCCGCTGTTAAAAAATTAAATTCATTTTTTAGTGCTTCAGTATAAGAGTTATTTGTTTTTCTGTTCTGTTATACCAAAATTATTGTTTTCTATTGCACTTTTACTTTACAAGTACAAAGAGTTTGTTGAAATTATTAATTAATTAATTAACAGCACCAATTAGATTTTGGAAGAATGCCCAAAAAAAATAATAATAATAACCTATCAATTCCAAGAAACTTTTTTGACCAACTTATATGGTCAATGATAAATTGAATGTGCTAGAATTGTGTAATAATCTTAGAAGTCTCTACTATATTATATTTGGATAATGTATTTTCTAGAATAGTCCAAACGGACAAATAAAGTCGGTAACAATAGAAACCATAGGAATATACTAGAAAATATTATAATATCTTGTAGTAGAATATTATATTGTATCAAGTATAATCTAAAAAAGTCATAACCGACTTTAGACAAGTACATATATAGGTGTAGAGCTCATGTATGTGTGTGTGAGAGAATAAGATAAGTAGTGAGGCGTGGGTGTAACAAAATAAGAAGTTCAATAGTGTACTCCAACCACTTGTACTATTTTCAAATAGTAAAATAAAAAAAAAGTAAGAAATATACTTCTCTCTCCAATTTCACAATCCAAGTTTAATTTCCAACAGAGTTTCTAGTTAGAATTAATTAGTGGCACAGATAGCAAGCAAAGAAAACTATATATGATTCAAATGTATCAATGTGTTGAGGTCTTATTGGTATGGAAAATCGGCCGATTCTGAGTTGACTCGGCCGAGTTGGACCGAAATTGGCCGGAGGCGAGCCAGTTTTCCCAAGTGCGAGTTATGTGCAGAAAAATGATAAAATTGACAACAAATCGAAACAATCAGTCAATTTTCTCTATTTATCTTGCGTCTAGAGCCAAACTAAACTGTTTTGATAGTTAAATCGAACCAATTTGTATTATTCCATGGATGTCAAAGAGAATTGGGGAAAATATATGTGACTCGGAGAAGAGAAGAAGCTTTAAAGGATTATAAAATGTTAGATAGACTGGGTGTACGTGAGGTGTACTGTTGTTATATTTGACAATATTACTATTTCACGGTTGACCATGTTCATACCAGCTATTATATAGATAAGTGATCCGAAAGGATTGTTTTACAGAATAGAGACAAGGGTGTACTGTGTACAGCTTTTGACACTCGACATTTTTTTTTTTTACTAAAGTAAAGGATGGGCGATTAAAAAGAGTATTTCATTTGTAATTAAACATTAGTTAGTTTATTATTATTTTATTTTAAAATTATATAAGTTTTATTTCTTTTAAGTAATTTCAGCACCAATATGGTTGTTATCATATTAATGTCATTATTATTTTAATCAGTACAACAATATCCTCTTTTATATTTCAATACAGAGAATAATAAGATGATCTGCCAGGTCATCAGAGCTTTTGATAGTAAAATAAAATATGTTCCAATTATAATGCTTGTATTATATTATATTAATAAATTATTTGAGCGTAATATTTTATCTTAACATAATTTTTTTATCATTTTTTTTATTTTATTAGTACAAAATAAAGTTCTACTAAAAAATCCGAGTTACCAATCCTACTTGGCTGATTCCGGCCAATTTATCCAATTCCAATTAAACAGTCAAGTGACCTATTCTGATTCCAATTCTAATTCCGATTTTCAGACCATGTGTCTTATATAAATATATTCATAATTAAACAACGAATATATACTGGTTCCTGTAAAGAATTTCATATAGTTTAAATAAGCGCCACATTTCATTATCAATATTCTTGTGCACTTTGTATACATTCTTTTTGCCTAGCACATAACATGAAATAAACATATATAGTTCTTTTTAGATAGCTAGATATAAACACAATTTAACAATATTTGTGATTTGAAGCAGGTAATTTTGTGGGTGGCATAGAAAACAATACTGAGAGGAGACACCTTGATCAAGCTTTCTATGGACACTCAAATAGAAGTAACAATTGTGTCTATGATCAGATAGAATGCCAAGAGTTGCTTGCTAAGCTGGTAATCTCATGTGAACTTCCATTCCATTTTGTGAAGAGTACTTGGTTCATAGAATGGGCAAAAAGCCTTCAGCCATTGTACACCCCGATTGATCTGGCACATATTAAGACAAAGTGCCTAGGTTTCTATCAAATAGAGAGACAAAGGTTTAAAAATCTCCATAAGAAAACCTTTTTAAATTCAGCCCACCAAGCCGGAGTTTGCTTTAGTGCCCATCGCGTAAGAGAAACCGATATTAATTATATTTGTGTCACAGCACAATTCATTGATAATGATTTTAATTTGGTCAGAAGAACAATTGGTATAAAGATCATGACCAATGATTATCGGAACCCTATGGAGATAGTACAGAGATGCATAGACAATTGGGAGCTTCCTAAAAAGGTATTTGCATTTACTACTGAATTAATTAATGATGAGTTTCCCGAGGAAATTTTAGATGGGTTGACTTGGGGTGTTGGGGCAATCAAGTTGCCTTGCTTTCTCCAGGGTTTGTCCAATGAACTATTGAGTTATATATGGATTCTACTGGATAGTGCATCTAGACCTATCAGAGAGATGATTAAATTCTTTGCTGAAGATCCCAAGGCGATGCATATTATTAATGAACTTGCTATTAAAATTAATTTCCCAAAATTATACCTTCAGCTTGATGATTGGAGAAGGTGGGACTCTACATTGAACATGTTATCTAATGCACTTGCATACAAAGATGTTTTTGAAGCATATAAAGATTATGATGAGAGCTTCCCTTTATGTGAAAATTGGAATGATGTGGAAAGTGTTGTCAAACTTCTTAAACCAATTTATGAAGCAGTTACAATTCTATCCTCCTCTCAATATCCCACGTCGAACTTGTTTTTGAAAATTGTTTTTGAAATCCATGATGTGCTATTGCATGTTGTTTTCAATACAAATAATAATTATGATAAAGAAGCTTTTTTTTATTTGTTGGAGAGATTTTCAGATAGTTGTTTGAAAGATTGCAATAATGTATTACTAGTTGCCTCTTTATTAGATCCCCGATTCAAGTCGACCTACTTGGAACGTTGCTATATGGAACACAACTCTGACAGAGATGAAATTGAAAAATTTATGGGGAACCTTTGCATTAAGTTCGAATATGAACATGATCATGGAATGTCAGAACTTAAGAGATACTTGCAAGAAGGCCGTGTGGATGTCAGAGGTGATGATTTTGATGTTTTGAGATGGTGGAAGGATAACAAAATAAATTTTCCAATTCTTTCAAGGATAGCACGTCATATTCTTGCTATCCCTGTTTCTTCAGTATCCTCCGAGTCAGCTTTTTCCAACATATTTACTAAGAGCAGAGACATTAATTTTATGAGGTTCGGAAAACTTGCGAATCAATTGGGTCCAAAGACATTGGAAGCTTTGGTGTGCTCTCATAATTGGCTGTCAGATGCAACCAGTAATGGTAAGCAACCTTCATCTTGTTATGCTTGTATACTGTTAATTTTGTAGTGTTTTATTAAAAAATGTACCAGCGCAGCTTCTTTTAACATATTGAAATTTTTCCAGAATTTAGCAAGATTTAAAGTCATTCATTTACTTTGAGTAACTTTGTATTTTCCATTTTCTAATAGATGGTTATTGCGGATAACTATTTTCATTTTTATTCAAATAAATATTTTTTCCAACCCAAATGCGAAAAAGCTCTGGTTACCTTTTAGATTTAAAATCTTTTGTTTTGTCTAGGCCAGCTGCTACATACCAATAATGGATGTTTGAAAAAAAAAATTGGTTTATAATTAGATTCCTATAATGGAAATAAGAATCGTGTAGTATCCTTGCTTGGGCACGATTATTTTGATTATGTAACAGCACAATCTTTTTGTTGATGCAATAACTATTGATCCAGTTTAGTTGATTATTGTCCATTTTCTTCTGATGAATTAAAATAAGGGAAATTTACGCAAAAGGAGGCAGCAATTGACTTGGTAGAGAAGCACATTCCACCATCATACAAGTGCCCATTACAAGCCTGTGACCTCTGGTCCATATCTTTTGTTAAGCATTGTTTGAGGGGAAGGATGGCAGAAGAAATAGTAGCTATAGGTGATGCCAGATTGACTGCTGAGAACATGCAGTGTCTCATCCAGCCAATTGACAGATGGATTCCTGCTAGCGGCTTCTATCACTTTTTTTTCGAAGAAAATACTAAAGACCTCTGGATTACTGATGAGGTACGTTTGTGTTATATACTGAAATTTTTATTAACATCCAAAACAAAATATTAAATTTCAAAATCTACATTCCATCTAGAGGTATTTCGAAATCTTTCCGAACTGCAAATAG
>CAXKVK010000019.1:0-17193 GCA_964058895.1 Carex divulsa
AGGGACTTGGATATGTCCAGACGGAAGGACCTCATGAAAGAACATTTTTTTTGGATAAACATCATCTAATTATATGAAGCACTTATGGCCTGTTCGACGGATCATTGGGAATGAGCATGAGCATATGAATTGAACTAAAAATTACTATTCACGTGGGAAAAAAAATTCAATAGAACTTAATTTTTTTTTCCCACAGAAACAGTGGAGCGGCCGAACACGTACGCCCTTAGAGTGTGCTCCAGAACTGGAGAAGAGAGTACATAAATAGAGAGAGAAGATGAATAATCAGATCTAACCGTTCCTTACTAGTTATTTTTTTTGAAATATGGGTTGGGGGTAGGGCTGTAAATGAGCTAGTTCGGGCTGAGCTGGGCCTTAGCTCAGCTCGTTAATTCTGGACCGAGCTATTAGTGAGCCAGCTCGTTAACAGCTCGCGAGCTAAAATCTCAGCTCAAACTCGTGATGAGCCAGCTCACGAGCCACGAGCTCGCTCACTGGGTTAAACAAGAAGAAAATAAATTTTACAAACCTTTTTGGACCAAGCTGGACCGAGCTGAACCGAGCTGGACCAAGCTTGATAGTATAAAATACACACAAATTCATACAAATTCACAAATTGATGCCTAGCCGAGCTAACTCGTGAGCTGACGAGCGAGCTAAGGCTTTAGCTCAGCTCGTTAACAGCTCGGTCCACTATCGAACGAGCTGTTACCGATCGAGCCAGATGTGAGTCACGAGCGAGCCACGAGCTACGAGCTTTTTTTGACAGCCCTAGTTGGAGGTCAAGCCACTCAACACATTTCAAATCCCTATGTATCGTTCCTTACTAGTTATAAAATATTAAATTTTGAGAAAATAGGAGGTCAACTTTATATATAAACTGCTAAAATAACTTTCAAATTGGAATATAGATGAAACTTTTTATGCTGCCTTTTTCTTTTCTTTTCTTCTTTACATACAGCTGTCTGGAGTAGTAGAGGTTCAATGGCTACAGGTTTTGAGATTAAGATATTGACATAGCTAATTTAATTTTATGTAACGTATAATTAATCAAGATAAAATAGAAAAGTATATGATTGATGTGTTGCATGAAGTTAAAACAACTACAACAATTAATAACAATTGCTTTACCCAGGTTTCCTTGACCGAGTATCCGACAACTCTTTTGAATCGATGACATCAATAACAAAAATCAGTTGACAAAGTTTTTACATGATTTAGAGTTTCACTATAATATATATATTTTCCAATTCCTTTTAACAACTACTACCAAAATGAGGGCAAATTTGTTGTTTTTTTTTTCAATGAAAGAGTATTGACATCCTTCAAATAAGAGAGAAAAATTAATCAGAATGTATTAAATTTCCCTCCCGAATATTTGATTTGATATATTTTCGGTTCATTATAAAAAAAGATGGCGTAAATAAATTTCGTCTAAGTTGTCAATATTTGATTAGTAGTTTAATATACAACTAATTAATTATAAAATGAATTAAGACAAGCTTCTTTTAGTTTGTACGTCGACTTTTGTAGATTTTTTTTTTTTTTGAAATACTGATAGTAGCTATCACTTGAATACAACAGTCACAACTTTTTTATTTACCGAAAGAAACAACAAGCAAAATATATCCAAAATCAACAACAAACAACTAATCTCAACAAAATCGGAGCCAAAGTCTTGCTTCCTAGATAACCTGGTCTGCTCCACCATGGATTAGTGTATTTTTGGTCCCTTACTTCAGGAGCCTCCACGTCTTGGATTAGTGTATTTCCCTTAAAAAATTCTGCAGTTTCGATCCTCCATAAGTACCAGCAAGCAGTAAAGAAAAAAGATTACCCAATCCCTCCTCTTTAAGTAATGCCTGCATCATGATTTTCAAGATTTGGCCACCATATTCTATACCGTGTTTCTCAATTGGACCAGACTGTAGCCTGTTACCGTATTCACTCTTGACCAAAATGCCCTTGCATAATTACAGTGAAAAAACAGATGCACTTGTGTTTCCATCGGGCATGACTGGCATACTTCACATCTCAAATCACAGTGCAAACCTCTTTCAGCCATCTTGTCATGGGTTAGCAATTTACGAAGAATGAATGCAAAAGCCCGTACCGTTGGTGGAATTTTCAGTTGCCAGATAAATGTAAACCGCCAATCAGTTTTTTCTCCCGCTATTATCACAACATAGAACGTAGACTTTTGCAGATTTGTTATAACTAATAAAATATAAATCAAATATATAATATATTTTTAACTAACAATAACATATATAAAGCAAGTTCTAATTTAAAATTAAAACTAACGAATCAACACATTAATTCTATTACTATTTTGTTATATACGTAAACAAAAAAAGTTCTAAGGAACCTAATATATATAACAATTAGGTCGTATTTTACTCGACTTTTTATAAAAAATTTGCACGCAATATGCATGTATTTATTGGATTGATAAAATCCAACCGGTACTTATCAATTTAAAATCTAAATCTACGACATTTTTAATCAAATCGATCAGATGAATCATATTAAATAAATTACACATGCTCTCCTAATTATTTCTAAATTAATAAAAAAGAATAATCCAGTGAGCACACCTAAACCCACACCGTACACACACAATCTTCCAATATTCTGAAAGACAAAATAATTTTTTTTTTCGCCAACCACACTATTGAAGGAGGAGAAAATTTTATAATTCAAGATGAGGTTGCATCAACTTTAAACAAATAATATCCAATACTAGAATCTACATATTCGAATTCGATCTCAGCCTGATATACAAGCTACTGATCTAGTTAATTACAGCCGCCTGATTAAAATCAGAGCGGCCAGGATCCCCTTACCTCGGTAAGATACATCATACATATTAGGTAGCTTTATTTTTGAACTAATCTGTGTAACACAAGTTCACCGCTCAGATAATTCCGTCAAAAGTCAAATTTCCGAAAAAGATGATAATAATATGTATACTCTGTTACCTCTCTTATTTTTAAAGGTTTAAAAATACGTATGTCCCATCCAAAAATATATATTATATTGTTCTATTAAATTAGAAGAACTCTGTTACTTAAATGCTGAATATTAGTTTTTTTTTTTTTACTTTTACTTCAATGGTCACACACTTCAGATATATATATTTTTAAAATTAAGAATAATAAAATACTTTTATTAAATCATCTGCTAAGATTTAATCTTTTAATTTTTGGTGGAATCATTAATGGATACCCTGATTTTTTAGATATCAATACAAGCAATAACATGAGGACTTACCTCTCAAAGTTTTAAGTAAGATACTAGAATTTATAGACATTCACCATTGCACACAGAATATAATACATACTGAACTGTACCTCTCTAATTAAGTATACGGGGTGGATATACAGTCTTTGCAAAGAGGTGCTTACCTGTTCCTATGGTTTTAAATTTGTTAATCATTTATATGGAAAATTAATAGATTTTTTTTTTCAAGTTAGTATTGTAATCACCTACAGTCTCCAATCAAGTTGATTTTTTTCTAATATTTTTTTATAGAGTTTCTGTCTGTCAAATATGTGCATGTAACTTAATGGTTAGAATTTCAATAGGTGATTATGTAGATTTCAGTTTAAATTCTGGTTATGCATTATGTATTTTAAGTTTCAACTCTCAATTTTAATTTTCTATTTCCACCCCAAACAATTAATACATTCACAATTACATGTGTTGCATATATAAACTACAAAAGTACAGACTGATAGCGAAAGCAATTATCCCAACCAGTGTTTAAAAAATAGCCGTTTAGGCCGATTAATTGGCCAATTAGTTATTGGCGGCGACTAAACCATCATGAATTTTCCTAACTAATTGGTTAATCATTCCCAATTATTCTCGATTAATTGCTTGACGGTACCCTGACCGTCTGACGACCGCATACCGTTATTATCCCAACAAGATCACACTTTGCAAAGAAAGGCATTTCTTTGAGCTTAAACCAGAAAAGGAAACCCTTTGAACTGGTTCTATAAACGACTCAGCAACTTAATTAATTCTCTAAAAGACCATTGCAACCTAGGTTCATCATCATACCGTGTTAGAATCTCATTTTCGAAAGTGCTTGATTCATTTATAGCCATTTGGTTGGTATTCAAGTCACATTTGGTTTCACCATTTTGAGGAGTGGAATCAATTATTCCACCACACTCTTCACCACCTTCCTCATCATCGGTTTCAAAATCGGAATCAATATCTTTTAGGGTTAGATGTACCTCATTAGTGGAGCTCGTTGAGGCTTCACTTTTATTTTCATCCACCTTTATGTTCTTGGATCTTGCAATGTCCAAGAGAATATCGATGGTAGTTTGATCGGTGATACTCTTGCTTGCTATGATAGAGTTCATATATATTGGTGGTTGAGGTGCACTCTCATCTAGAATGACCATCAAAGCAAGATCGATCTCTTGCTCATTTTCCGACCCCGTGTCGGATTCTTCTGCATCACTCCCATCGGAGAATAAGGCTTTCATGGCTTGAGCCTTCTTCTTGTTCTTGTAGCCATCGTACTTTTGTCTTGGCTTTCGTTCTTGTTGTCTATCACCATTCGAGTTCTTCATGTGAGGAAATAGTTTGAAGCAAGTTTGAATGGTGTGACCTTCTCGATGGCATGCGAAGCACATCACTCGCTTGTTCTTCTCTTCGCGTTCCTTGTTGTACTTTCTTTCAAAGTCAAGCATACCTTGGAACATTTTGGATAAGAGAAGGCCATCTTTGGAGGATTCATGATCAATTTTGTTTATGAATTGATCATTTGATAGGTGGTTATTTGATAAGCTAGGGTGGTTTCGGTTTTGCGCAGGAAATGCTACGGTTTTGGATTTTGACTCGTGCTTTGGTTCTTCGGATTGTATAAGTTTCTCTTCGAAACTTCTAAAGTGCGCATATAGCTCATCCGGAGTAAATGATGTATGTGCCCCTTGAATTGCTTCTAGAGCACTCACCAAGCCTTCCCATCTTGGTTTCCGTAGCATAACTCGAAGAAGCTTTCCTACAATTTTATCGTTAGAAAGAGGTTCTCCCAATTCAATGAATTCATTTTGGATAAGCATAAGTCTATTATACATATCCTCAATGGATTCGCCATCTTCAACCTTAAAGGTTTCAAGTTTGGTCTCTAAACCGGTAATTTTGGTTCTCTTGATTTGGGTATTACCCTCATACCGGTTTATAAGGACATTCCACATATCTTTTTCACTGGTAGTATCCCCAAAAATTAAGGCAACCGACTCGCTTACCGCATTAAATATAGCATTTATTGCAAGGTTGTTGTGTCTCTTGTTGTATTTTGAGTTATAGGTTTCAACCTTATTGTCTTCGGTGGTATATTCCGAGGTATACCCTTTTTCTACCACATTCCACACCTCAAGTATATTTAGGTAGTTAATCATGGTTTTCTTCCAATGACTAAAGTTTTTGGTAGTTGTACCGAAGATTGGAGGTTGCTTGGCTAATCTCATGGGTGACATTTCGATTTAGATCGCTAAGACTTGAATTAAGTATGTCTTAATTTGAGTAACTTGCTCTGATACCACTTTGTTATACTAAATGCACCACTTAACCTTCTATTAAAAAATTAATCGCAAGTTAAAAAGTAAATAGAAGAGTTTAGAGAAATTTGACACGCGGAATGGTAACGGAGTTCGGCAAAACAACGACCTACGTCTCCGGGGCGTCGCAACCAACTTCTTGGTGCGCCTTTCTATTACCCAACTTAGAAAGGTTTACAACTTGTGAACCGGTGAGCCCTTACAACCAACGGAAAGTCACACGGCCAACTAGAAAGAAGAACGAAGTCTTCGAGAACAATGTTCGCAAGAGAAACACTCAATAGCTCACTCTAATCTAACCTAACTCAAGATTAGTGAAGTGGATTTGAGGTTGTTTGAGGGATTTGAAGTTATAAGCTCTCACAACAATGATAGAACTGAAGCTCACAGAAAATCAGGTTTTTGAAAGTTAGGGTCAGCTAAAAGTTTTTTTAGAAATGAGCCCAAAGTTCTATTTATAGAGACAGCTCCAGAAAGAGTTTTTTGGTTTAAAACGTTACCAACGTTTTACTGGATTTTGAATATTTTCTGTGAAGTTTGAACGTTTTCTGAAACGTTCATAATGTTTTCATCATTTTTATCAGTCTGGGAACAATACTCCTAAAACGTTACACAACGATCTCCACTGAAAATCAACCGATCAAGATTGTCATTTTGAATTTTTGAAATGAATTAAATCGTTAGAACATTTTAGGAATCGTTGTAATGTTTTCAATCTTTCAGAATAGGTTGATCTCTGCGCTTTATTACTTCTGTAAAACGTTATAACGTTTTATATAATCGTTATAACGTTTTCATTATTTTCTGCAGTTGTAAATTGATTTCCCAGCGCTATACTATTGAGATAAATCGTTACAACGTTTTACAATCGTTGACAACGTTTTATCCCTGTAAAGCAACATCAAATCTACTTTACCAAGTTCAGAATTTTTACAATTATAATTTCTTGATTAAGTATCTTGATGTTTTCTTCAATTCACTTCATGCATATTGCAATTTCATATTTCTTGAACCTGCATAAAATCTCAAATAGAAGAAATCGTAAAATTTAATTTATTGTATGTTTTGCAAATTAGTCAAATAGACTAAAAAGAGAATTGCTTGAAACAACAATCTCCCCCTTTTGACGATTTGCAAAACATACAATGCAAGTAAGTGCATAATTTGATTTTTTCCCAAAAAAAATTTAGATTTTCCCATGATGAATCAATTACCGTAATAGAGTAATTTATCAATTTTGCACGTCTTGTAATTTCTTCCCCTTTTGGAAATCGACGAAAGAGAGGAAAAATAACACAACATTTGAGTGCTCCCCCTCAAAATATACACTCCCCCTCAATTTTGTAATATAACACCACTAATTTAACATTTAACAACAAAATTGAGGTTTTGACTTATCCAACCATACGCAATTTGCAATTTCAATCTTAGATAGTCAATTCATAAGCATGTCATACATCATATCAATGGAATCAATTCATACAATCAAGTCAATTCATACATGCATTTGTCACGATAAAATTAACTAAGCAATTTAAATTAAGCATTGTTCAAACTAACAAATCATCCAACATATAGCAATTAAAGTTTCACTAAACATGCAACAAAATCAAACAAGTTCAAATACCAAATTAAGCATAGCAAATAATTTAGTAAGACTTTGAAATTTTGAAGTTTAAGAATTAAATAGTGAGATTAATTTGGAGTAATGCCGTCATCATCATGTTCATCCATGTCATCTCCGTCAATGTCGTCTTCGTCATCTTCATCATCCTCGTCGTCTTGTGGAGCATGACTTGTTGAGGCGTTCGATGAACCAAAGAACTTCACACATCGCTTCACAAGGTCGGTTTGAACTTCATCAAGAGAATTGATGGATTCTGTATTTTTCTTGATGCGAACACTCATCCTTTGAATGCGCTTGGACATTGCACCTTAATTTTCGTTCATTTGGTGCATTTGTTCAACCAAGGCGGCCATTTGTTGAGTGAATTGTGAGAAGTCACCTTAACCCGCTTGTGGTAGAGCTTGGTTTGCATTTTCGGCTTGTGGAAGTTCAGCGGGCATTGGTTCAGGATCACTCGGGTCCCAATATTGGTTTGGTTGAGCATTTGGGTGCTTGATCCACCGGTTGATTGGTCTAGAATCGGGTTTGAGGAGAGTTTGTCCCGATTCCGAGTATCCTTGTCGCCATCCGTATTTGGTGAGAAGAGGAATCAAGTGGATAGGAGGAGTAAGAAGCATACCGGGTGAGGTTTGTATTTCACCGTTGTTGCCGCTCATTCGAATGATCCTTTGAATTAGATGGCCATACGGTAAACACGCAACCTTACTCGAGAGGGCACTCTTCATATGATTGAGTATTATGAATGAGAGATTGAATTTCTTGTTTTGGTCTTGGGTTATGAGATGGCGGAGGTAGAACATCGGACCTCTTTCCAAGTTGGTTTTGATTGCGGCTTTCGGAACAAGAATGTTGTTGATGAGAAAGAAGAGGAGTTTGTGAAGTGAGGATAGATGGGTCATGTAAAGGTAGTTACCGGGTCGATAAGTTCCTTTATACCACCGTTTATAGTCATCGACCGACTCGGGCATACCCCTTGACCAATTACGGAGGATGTAAATTTCCTCGCCTTCATTTGGTAATTGAAGCCATTGAGAGGGGTTTTGAAGAGAGAGTTCAATTTCTCTTCCACACACATAGGTACGAAATAGAAACGGACTTTCACTAACCTTGAGGTTTGAGTAGAAGGCTTTTGTGATGGTGTCATGATAGGGGTCGTCAATTTTTAGAAATGAGTCCCAATTCCAATGACTAAGGTATTCCATGATTTTGTGATCCTCATCCGGAGAGAATGTTTGGGTTGATTTGTCAAAGTAGTAGCAAGGGGTGAGGGTTTTGGGTTCAAACTGCCCTATATAGTTATTGTAGACTTCAATGTCCCGAAAAAGATACCGGTTGGTACGGGAGATAGTGAGGTCAACAATTGCGGAGTTATTACTCGATTCCCCAGGTCCACTTGTTCTGCTTCGTTTGGCCTTGTGTGCCACCCTTATTGTTCTAGTTCCCCTATTTGACATTGTTACACGTTTTAAGTTTGCAAGAAAAACAGAATGTTACCGGTTGAGAAATCTCACACCAATACGTGAAGAGAAGATCGCTAGAAGAGCAATGGTGAAGACGGATCGTCAATCGAACGGTCGGATTGTCGAAATTGAAGAAGGCTCTTGCTAGGTTTTAATGGAGAAGGAGAGAAAATGAGAGAGAAAGAGAGAAGAGAGAGAGATTTTGAGAGTAGATTGGAGTAGAGGGATGAGAGGAGAGAAGAAATCAAGAAAAATCTTGAGATTTGGTGAAGATTTGGGTGAGAAATAGGGAAGAGAGGAAGAGGCGGCGGAGAAGGAGAGAGAAAATGAAGAAGGAGATGGGTTTAAGAGGAAGGAAGGAGAAAATGTGCGTCTTTTCACTGTCATTGGCGTTCTCTCGTTGAAAACGTTACACAACGGATTCCACTGCCTTTTCGCCGAATTCTTGAAAAAAATTTGGAGTTTGAAAATTTTGTATTTTTGAAATAAAATGTTGTAACGTTTTCTAAATCGTTATAACGTTTTCTGATGTTCAAAATTTCAGAATCTTAACAAAATTCTTTTGAAAAACGTTATAACGTTTCCAAAAACGTTACCAACGTTTTACAAGTTTTTACAGTTTAATTTAGATTTTAACACAGAAACCGTTATAACGTTTGCTAAAACGTTGTATAACGTTCTTCTCTGTAAAATTCTGATGAAAAATGCTGTTTTGATTGCTATGCTTGACAATGAAGTATATGACTAAAATAAGTTGAATTGAAATTAGTCCTTGAGTTCAAGCATGCCTAATTTAAACCTTAATTCATTGTGTTGGTGAGCATTTAAGGGTTTTGTGAAAATATCGGCCACTTGGTTTGTGGTGTCGATATGTATAAGTTGTATTTCACCCTTTTCAATATGATCCCTAATAAAATAATGCCTTATTTCTATGTGCTTAGTTCTAGAATGGAGAACCGGATTTTTGGAAATCATAATGGCACTAGTATTGTCACACATAATTGGGATATTGCGGAAGCGAATTTCATAATCATTCAGAGATTGGATCATCCACAAAATTTGTGTGCAACAACTACCGGCTGCTACATACTCGGCTTCCGTTGTGGAAAGGGCAACCGAGGTTTGTTTGCGACTCGACCAAGAAACAAGTGATCTGCTAAGAAATTGGCAAGTACCACTTGTACTCTTTCTATCCATACGGTCTCCGGCAAAGTCGCATCAGCATATCCTATCAAATCTAATTCCGATTGTTTGCCATACCATAATCTCAAATTTAATGTACCCTTAACATATTTGAGAATTCTTTTAATGGTTTTCAAGTGCAATTCTTTGGGATTTGCTTGGAATCTAGCATATAGACATACCGCATAAATTATATCAGATCTACTAGCAGTTAAATAGAGTAGACTACCTATTATAGCTCGGTATTGAGTGATGTCGACCGGCGAGCCATTCGGATCCGAGTCGAGATTTGCATTTGTCGCCATAGGTGTAGGACTAGTCTTGCTCTCGGTCATTCCGAACTTCTTGATCAACTCCTTTGCATACTTCGTTTGGCTCACAAACGTGCCATCCGAGAGTTGCTTGATTTGGAGTCCCAAGAAGAAGGTCAACTCACCCATCATACTCATCTCAAATTCACTACTCATAAGAGAAGAAAATTCCTCGGCAAGTGCCGCATTAGATGAACCAAAAATAATGTCGTCTACATAGATTTGCACTACTAAGAGTGAATTGTTCTTTTTCTTAGTAAAAAGAGTTGTATCATTTTTACCTCTTATAAAGTCATGATCAATTAGAAAGGAACTAAGTCTACCGTACCATGCTCTAGGGGCTTGTTTAAGGCCATAGAGAGCTTTAGTGAGTCTATAAACATGATTAGGAAATGTAGGATCAACAAAGCCTTGTGGTTGGTTTACATATACCTCTTCATCTATGAATCCATTCAAAAATGCACTTTTAACATCCATTTGAAATAGAATGAAATTTTTGTTGGTGGCATATGCTAAAAGCATTCGAATGGATTCAAGACGAGCCACGGGTGCAAAGGTTTCTTCGAAATTAATACCTTCTTGTTGTTTGTACCCTTGGGCTACTAACCTAGCTTTGTTGCGAATGACATTTCCATCTTCATCCTTTTTATTTCTAAACACCTATTTTGTTCCAATAATCATACGATCATTTGGTCTAAGTACTAGTTCCCAAACTTTGTTCCTTTCAAATTGAGCAAGTTCTTCTTGCATGGCACAAATCCAATTTGGATCGACATTTGCATCTTTAAAGTGTTTAGGCTCCATGTTAGATACAAAGGCACAATGGGCAATCATTTGGTTCAAACTTGACCTAGTCCTAACACTTTATCTAGGATCACCAATTACATTAGAGAGATGATGAGAGGTCACTTCCCTTAGATCTTTGGGAATTTGATATTCGGTTTGTAAAGGTTGTATTCCCTCGGATTGACTCGGATCTCTCACTTGATTAACTTCATCATTTATTGGTGAAGGATGTTCCTCTTCGGTTTGCACTGGCTCGTTCACTTGATTCACATCATAATTTGTTTCATGTGTTTCAAGTTGAATCGGCTCGGATTGGTTTTCAATGTTGTTGGTTGGAGTAGTCGAGCCATTTTTCTCTACAAATGGCATCTCAATACCTACAATTTGAATACCTTTCTCGATCCTTTGATTAGCATTTTCATCAAATTTAACATTTACCGATTCAATTACAATCCGATGCAATGCAATGTAAATTCTATAAGCTTTACTTGATGTTGAATAACCAACAAACATCCCTTCAATTGATTTAGAGTCAAATTTGGTTATTTTAGGAGATTTATCAAGTACAAAGCATTTGGACCCAAATACTCTAAAGTAAGATATTTTTGGCTTATAACCCTTCCATAACTCGTAAGGTGTTTTATTCAATATCGACCT
Organism: Carex divulsa; assembly: GCA_964058895.1. Lineage (NCBI taxonomy): Eukaryota > Viridiplantae > Streptophyta > Magnoliopsida > Poales > Cyperaceae > Carex > Carex divulsa. The sequence continues at coordinate 11,606 of CAXKVK010000019.1, forward strand.
TATGCTAGCGCGATTTATCACATAGCATGCCGTATTGACTGCCTTGGCCAAAGGTGTTTGGGCACCGAGTATTCATTAAGCATGGTTCGGGCTAGCTCAACCAATGTTCGGTTTTTCCTTTCAACAACCCCATTTTGTTGAGGTGTACGAGGAGCCGAATATTCATGCTTATATCCCTTTTAGAGCAAAATTCATCAAATTTTGGGTTTTCAAATTCCCCCCCATGATCACTTCGAATTCGAATGATTTTTAGACCCTTTTCATTTTCAACTCGATTGCAAAATTGGATGAAATTCTCAATTGCTTCATCCTTGTGTTGGAGGAATAACACCCAAGTAAACCGACTATAGTCATCTACAATTACATATGCATATTTCTTTTTGGCTAAGCTAGGTACACTAATTGGTCCAAATAAGTCAATGTGCAACAATTGTAAAGGTTGATCGGTTGATACCATATCCTTAGATTTAAAGCTACTTTTAGTTTGCTTACCTTGTACACAAGCATCACAAAGTCCATCAATTTCTAATATGTGTGTAGGCAAACCTCTAACTAGATCTAGTTTAGCCAATTTACGAATGGTATCAATGGATACATGACCTAACCTTCTATGTCATAACCATGAACCGATTGTTACGGCACTTAGACATGTTTCACCGGAATCAAAGTGGGCAAAGTACAAGTAATAAATATTTTTCTTTCTCTTACCCGTATATATCAATGCATCGTCCGAAGACCTAACTAAGTGACAAGCATTAACATCAAATTTAGTGTAATATCTGGAATCACATAACTTACTAACACTAAGTAAGTTATAGTTTAATCCTTCGACAAGGTATATATTTGATATGGTCAAGTGTTGGTTACCAATTGTGCCTATTCCAATAATAGAGCTTTTTCTTTGGTTATTACCAAAGGTAACCGTGCCACCATCATGTGGTTCTAAAGATTTAAAAATAGATTTATCACCGGTCATGTGGTGTGAGCATCCACTATCAATGATCCAAGCACTTTCTTTTTTAGATGTTATCAAACACACCTACAAGAGTATATATTAGTTATTTTTAGTTAGTAACTAACATATATCTTGTTCTAATCTTCCCCTTAGTCTTTGGCAATTTAAATAAATTGGGGAAATTAAGTATGACATCTAAACTAGTTTAGCTTTAGGAACCAAAACAACATTTGATTTGTTGCCTCCATTCCTAAACCTACACTCTAAGGATGTGTGACCTAGTTTGCAACAATAATTACAAAATGTAATCGATTGTTTTGGTGTGGTTGAACCTTGTATGAAAGTTGTGTTGGTATTAACTTTTGGTCCTTGAACCTTAGTGTCACTATTGGTACTTGGTTTGTGTGTAACTCTAGATGCAATATTTTTATTTTTGTTAGAGTTAAATCTATTTTGATGTTGGGGAACATCATTTCTCAAACCATTTCTTTGAGTTTGATTTTGCATGGTACTTGTGTTTTTGAATTCATAAAACTATCCATCCGGTCATTTGAAATATGTTTTGTTTGACCCTTGTGGATTAAATGTGTTATAGTTGCTATGTTGTCTATCACTTTTTTTTTTATAATTTTTATTGTTGTACTTATACCTAAATGCGTAATTTTGAGACTTTTTATCTTGTTTAGCATTTGAGGTATGTGTTGACTTCTTTTGCAAATGAGTTTTACCCTTTTTAGTGTAGAATTGAAAAGTTGAGTATGCTTCACTATTTAATCCTAGTTTATTTAAGTGTTTTTGTTCATCACTTTTATTTGATTTTTGAGTGTGTTCCTCTTTTTCTTTTGGGCTATTTGAACGGTTGGATTTGAATGAGGATTGACCCTTCTCAAATCCGAGTCCTTTCTTGTCTATTTTACCATGAAGTACTTCATAGCAATAATAAGGATCCAAGTTAGTGATATTTGAGAAATCACTAGGTGACCTTAATGTCCTTAGTTCCGTCTCTAAGGTTTGAATTTTTACTTGCAAAATGCAAATTTTACCTATATGCGAAGAGCAAGTGTTGTTCCCTTGTTGTGTTTGCAATTCTACAATTTTATACTCTAAATTCTTAACCTTAAGACCTAAGACTTTATTAATTGCATTTGAAGCTTTTAAGTTTTTATTTTGATATTCTAATGTATAGTTTTCAAATTTTAGTTTATTTATAATACCTTCCTTTTCAAACAATATCCTATTGGATTCATCGAGAAGAGATTGCAACCTAGGTTCATCATCATACCGTGTTAGAATCTCATTTTCGAAAGTGCTTGATTCATTTATAGCCATTTGGTTGGTATTCAAGTCACATTTGGTTTCACCATTTTGAGGAGTGGAATCAATTATTCCACCACACTCTTCACCACCTTCCTCATCATCGGTTTCAAAATCGGAGTCAATATCTTTTAGGGTTAGATGTACCTCATTAGTGGAGCTCGTTGAGGCTTCACTTTTATTTTCATCCACCTTTATGTTCTTGGATCTTGCAATGTCCAAGAGAATATCGATGGTAGTTTGATCGGTGATATTCTTGCTTGCTATGATGGAGTTCATATACATTGGTGGTTGAGGTGCACTCTCATCTAGAATGACCATCAAAGCAAGATCGATCTCTTGCTCATTTTCCGACCCCGTGTCGGATTCTTCTGCATCACTCCCATTGGAGAATAAGGCTTTCATGGCTTGAGCCTTCTTCTTGTTCTTGTAGCCATCGTACTTTTGTCTTGACTTTCGTTCTTGTTGTCCATCACCATCCGTGTTCTTCATGTGAGGAAATAGTTTGAAGCAAGTTTGGATGGTGTGACCTTCTCGATGGCATGCGAAGCACATCACTCGCTTGTTCTTCTCTTCGCGTTCCTTGTTGTACTTTCTTTCAAAGTCAAGCATACCTTGGAACATTTTGGATAAGAGAAGGGCATCTTTGGAGGATTCATGATCAATTTTGTTTATGAATTGATCATTTGATAGGTGGTTATTTGATAAGCTAGGGTGGTTTCGGTTTTGCGCAGGAAAGGCTACGGTTTTAGATTTTGACTCGTGCTTTGGTTCTTCGGATTGTATAAGTTTCTCTTCGAAACTTCTAAAGTGCGCATATAGCTCATCCGGAGTAAATGATGTATGTGCCCCTTGAATTGCTTCTAGAGCACTCACCAAGCCTTCCCATCTTAGTTTCCGTAGCATAACTCGAAGAAGCTTTCCTACAATTTTATCGTTAGAAAGAGGTTCTCCCAATTCAATGAATTCATTTTGGATAAGCATAAGTCTATTATACATATCCTCAATGGATTCGCCATCTTCAACCTTAAAGGTTTCAAGTTTGGTCTCTAAACCGGTAATTTTGGTTCTCTTGATTTGGGTATTACCCTCATACCGGTTTATAAGGACATTCCACATATCTTTTTCACTGGTAGTATCCCCAAAAATTAAGGCAACCGACTCGCTTACCGCATTAAATATAGCATTTATTACAAGGTTGTTGTGTCTCTTGTTGTATTTTGAGTTATAGGTTTCAACCTTATTGTCTTCGGTGGTATATTCCGAGGTATACCCTTTTTCTACCACATTCCACACCTCAAGTATATTTAGGTAGTTAATCATGGTTTTCTTCCAATGACTAAAGTTTTTGGTAGTTGTACCGAAGATTGGAGGTTGCTTGGCTAATCTCATGGGTGACATTTCGATTTAGATCGCTAAGACTTGAATTAAGTATGTCTTAATTTGAGTAACTTGCTCTGATACCACTTTGTTATACTAAATGCACCACTTAACCTTCTATTAAAAAATTAATCGCAAGTTAAAAAGTAAATAGAAGAGTTTAGAGAAATTTGACACGCGGAATGGTAACGGAGTTCGGCAAAACAACGGCCTACGTCTCCGGGGCGTCGCAACCAACTTCTTGGTGCGCCTTTCTATTACCCAACTTAGAAAGGTTTACAACTTGTGAACCGGTGAGCCCTTACAATCAACGGGAAGTCACACGGCCAACTAGAAAGAAGAACGAAGTCTTCGAGAACAATGTTCGCAAGAGAAACACTCAATAGCTCACTCTAATATAATCTAACTCAAGATTAGTGAAGTGGATTTGAGGTTGTTTGAGGGATTTGAAGTTATAAGTTCTCACAACAATGGTAGAACTCAAGCTCACAGAAAATCAGGTTTTTGAAAGTTAGGGTCGGCTAAAAGTTTTTTTGGAAATGAGCCCAAAGTTCTATTTATAGAGACAGCTCCAGAAAGAGCTTTTTGGTCTAAAATGTTATAACGTTTTATAAAACGTTACCAACGTTTTACTAGATTTTGAATATTTTATGTGAAGTTTGATTCTAAAAACGTTATAACGTTTTCTGAAACGTTCATAACGTTTTCATCGTTTTTGTCAGTCTGAGAACAATACTCCTAAAACGTTACACAACGATCTCCGCTGGAAATCAACCGATCAAGATTATCATTTTGAATTTTTGAAATGAATTAAATCGTTACAACGTTTTAGGAATCGTTGTAACGTTTTCAATCTTTCAGAATAGGTTGATCTTTGCGCTTTATTACTTTTGTAAAATGTTATAATGTTTTGTATAATCGTTATAACGTTTTCATTGTTTTCTGCAGTTGTAAATTGATTTCCCAGCGCTATACTATTGAGATAAATCGTTACAACGTTTTACAATCGTTGACAACATTTTATCCCTGTAAATCAACATCAAATCTACTTTACCAAGTTCAGAATTTTTACAATTATAATTTCTTGATTAAGTATCTTGATGTTTTCTTCAGTTCACTTCATGCATATTGCAATTCCATATTTCTTGAACCTGCATAAAATCTCAAATAGAAGGAATCGTAAAATACAATTTATTGTATGGTTTGCAAATTAGTCAAATAGACTAAAAAGAGAATTGCTTGAAACAACACGATATTCTGCTTCGGCGCTTGATCATGCCACGATGTTTTGTTTCTTACTTTTCCATGTGACTTGATTTCCGCCTACAAATGTGCAAAAGCCGGTTGTTGATTTTCTATCGGAGCTTCCGGTCCAATCTGCATCGGAATAACCACACACAACATTAGAATTGTTATTTTTCATACAAATTCCCTTAACGGGTGTTCCTTTTAAATATCTTAGAATTTTATTTATTGCCTCTAAGTGTGGTGTTCTAGGGGCATGCATAAACTTACTAACTTGACTTACCGAAAAAGAAATATCTGGACGAGTTACCGTTAGGTATATTAATTTTCCTACAAGTCTTTAAAATTGATTTATATCTTCTAAAGGTTCACCATCTTCGGTATTTAATTTGTACTTACCATCTATTGGTGTTGAGGTCGGTTTACAACCTAGTTTACCAGTTTCTTTTAACAAATATAAAGTGTATTTTCTTTGAGAAATAAATAGACCTTTCTTGGAGTGTGCGATATCAATTCCTAGAAAATATTTCAAATAACCGAGATCTTTAATGTCAAACTTTTCTTTCAATTGAAATTTTATTTTATTATTTCTTCTTGGTTGTTTCCGGTGATTATAATATCATCAACATATACTAACACAATGGTAGTATTAATTCCTTCAAATTTTACAAATAATGAATGATTGGCACTACTA
>CAXKVK010000020.1:0-27826 GCA_964058895.1 Carex divulsa
TTTTGTTTTTGGTTAATATTTGCTATAGTGGCCATCTATTGTAAATTTTAAAGTTGATGGTGATTTCAAATCAACCGAACAAACCAAAATTTATTCGGTTCAGTTTTTTCGGTTTACTGATTTAATTTGATTGGTTCAGTTTTATTTTTAAAGACTTGACAAAACTTTGGTTCGAATTTTCGTTCGATTTTAAGTTTTAACCTAACCAACACCTCAAAAAGATTTTATATATCAGAAGAAAAAGGTGATATTTCGTACTTTTGTTCGAAATCCACTGTCCACAGCTGCGGCTCGGGCTGATTAATGAGCGAGCATGAGCGAGTTGGGGTATGCTCATACTCAGCTCATTTAGTTAATGAGCGGTAATGAGTTGATAATGAGCGGGTTGTTAATGAGCGAGTCACGAATTAATTATGAGCAAGCTAAGAAATCAAAAACTAATTTTAATTTATAGAATTTAATAAATTGTAATAATCCAATCTAATTAAATATTACATAATTTAACATAATAATGTCTATAAGCAAATTTATCAATTTTAATTTAGGATGAAGCACTTTAGTCTGGAGTAGTGGAGCACTGGAGCGTCATTTATCAATTTTAATTTTTGAACTGAGTCTGAAGCGTAAGTTTAGGTTAGGAGATTTTTTATTTATTCAATTTTAATTTTAATTCAAGAAATTGAGATTAAATGTGTGACAGTTCCTTAATGAGCGAGTTGAGATATGCTCATGCTCGGCTCATTAAATTAATGAGCAATAATGAGCTAGTTATTAATAAAATGTTAATGAACAAGTTATGAACCAGTCACGAATTATGTGCAGTTTACTCACCCTAGCTGCAGCAGTCATATTGTTGACTTGTTGTAAAAGAAATTTCATTCTTACTCGTATAATGAATCTAACGAACAAAATTACAACATATAAAGGTTCATAAAATGAACCACACTAAATACTAACATCATCCTCCGACCCTAAAAACAGTAAATCCGAACCGTCAGATTACAATCAACCGGCTAAAGGCTTTTGGAGAAGCGCAGTAAGATAAACCTCGCGGTTCTTGACCCCGCCGGCGTCTGTCTTATCCCCCACCGCCCACTTAATTATCCTATAACCCATTCGGTTCAATATTGGCTTATACACCGAGTCCATATCGACACCCTTACAGAAAAAATGGTCGATCCAGAGCAATCCTCCAGGACGTAACACTCGGTCCACGTCGTACACCATGAACTCGAGCACTGGTACCGGGATCCACCGGTTCACAGCATGCCCTGTCCGGACAAGGTCTAGCACTCCGTCCTGCACTGGGAACCGGGCTTGCAAGGGAGAATGTAGAGGAATGAAACCACGGGATGCGGCTGCTTGAGAGAAAGGATGGCCGAGATTGAGTGTGGTCGTCAGGACAGTAGTGTTGGAAGCACGGCGGACCGCTGCGGCGAGTGATCCGCTGCCTCCGGCGACGTCGAGGGCGAGGTTGATTGGGGCAGCACGGGATACTTGAGCGAGGCGGAGAAGTTGAGTAATGGAGAGATCGACAGTAGATCTGACAGAGAAAAGGTTGGGATCTTGGAGTTTAGAGAGGGTAGCGGGATTGGAGGTGGGGATGAGAGAGAAACAGCGTCGACGAGGGAGCGGGTGGCAGCCACGAAGTAGAAGGGATTCAGCAAGGGAAGAGGAGGAAGTGGGACAAGTGGAGAAAGGAGTGTAGTTCATGTACTGACGAAGGAGAGTGGGGTGGGAGGCGCAGGCGGAGGAGATGGGCGAGAGGCGGGAGAGGAGAACGAGCTCCGACGGCGGGGGAGGAGTGGAGGAGGAGGCGTCGGAGGGGTGGGAGTGGAGGTGGGAGAGGTGGGAGATGGTGGCACGGATAGTGTGAAGCTGGCGGAGGAGGTGCTCTGGGGGTTGGTCGTCGGAGGAGGAGGAGGAAGAGGAGAGGGGGAGAGAAGGTGGAGAGGAGAAGAGACGGTGGGAAGAGGAGAGGTGGTAGAGAGAGAGAATGTTGGTGGCGACCATGGCTACCAAGAGGATTAGGTTGAGGCCCATGCTATAGGTTGTCCCTCCTCCAACTCCGGCTGCCATTCTTTCCTTCCGCATTTGGAGCGCAGCTCTTTTGGTCACTCTTCTAGATCACCGGAATGGTAACTGGTAAGTGGAACACAGGAGAAGATTTTTAACTTTTCAGTGAAAACCCGCAGGCAATCGAGACAAATATTCTCAGTAGTGTAGTGGCCTAGTGGGTAGTGGCCCGCAGGAGTGCGTATCCTCTGAGATATCTCAATTTTTGCGTGACCGACGTATCCGGTGCCTATTCGGAGCAGCGTTGGGGACCAGTATTGTTTGAGATTTGAGATTCGTGCAGAATGTATTTTAATGATTGAGATATTTCAAAAAGTCACGCAAATTTTGAGATATCTCAGAGGATGCGAATTCGGCCCGCAGTGGGAAGTGAATAGGAGTCCGTATCCTCTGAGGTAACAGAATATTTGAGTTTGAACAGGCACCGTCCGATCAGAATTCAGATAATCCGATCAGAGGTGCAATATACGGGGTCCTTTAATGTTCGTGCCCAAACAGAATGGGCGGTCCGGATCTAAACTAAAAAATTTGGACCGTTTAATTTTTTGTACGAATCAGTGTTATCAGAACCGGACCGAACCAGCGGTTTAACCGAAAAAAAACCAGACCCGGATACCTGTCCGATCTGATTCTTTAAAAGGACCGTTTGTGTTACTGGACCGGTGAAAACCAGTTTGACCGACCGTATTTTCATATGAACCGTAGACCGTGCAGCCGAAAAAACCCCGGTTTTATGCAAATTCAATTCGCTTCGTTTCTTTTTTGTTTTTTTCTGCCCGTCTCTTCCAGCATGGGTTGTTCGTGCTGACTTGTATTGCTTCCCTTCTTGGATGCGGGTTATTCGCGTCGGTGCTTCTTTCTAATCTCTTGTTTTGGTATTAATTGATTTTTGTTTCTTTATTGGTGTGCTCACTGAATTTTTGGTCTTGCATTGCTCTCCTGTAGGAACAATTTTGGTAACAATTACTTTTATTCTTGCTTTTACTATTTTTTTCACTGTGCTCGATAATTTCTCTCACTACATGTAGTTTCACATATGCCTCAAGGGCTGTTTAGTGTTCAGCCTTCGATCCTATTTATTTATTTTTCAAACTTTTTTTTGAGAAATTTAACAGTGGATGTCAAGGGATATTTTTTTTCAAAGTTATTATAGAGATAGGTTGTTGGTAATCTCATCGATCGGTGCATTGTATTTGTCCATAGTACTTGAAACTTGATTGGATTAATATATAACTTTGGGTATTGAAAAATTGAAAATGCTCTCAAAATGTTCGATGAAATGTCCAAATCAAACCAGTCGACTAATAAGCAGGGGCGGAACTAGAAACTTTTAATAGGGGTGGCTGAAAATTAATATGCAAAATATGTGGTGAGTGGAATTTGAACTCATGCCCTCTCAACTACAAAATATAACTCTAACCACTAGACTACAAGTCAACATTTGTTATTATTAAGGGGGGCTGGACTATATAAAAGGTTATAAAAAAATTTCATTTCATTTAATTTTAATATACATAATTAAAATTTTAAAATTATAGGGGTGGTTTAGCCACCTTTAGCCAGGCTTGTGTTCCGCCCCTACTAATAAGCAACATAGCAAACACTAAACCAAGTTCAATAGGTCTTGCTTTAATTCAGTTTGAGTTTTGTCTCGTGTGTGTGGAGCTCCTCAAGTCTTGTTTTGTAATTGCGTTCTATATGTTTCTTATTTGTTTGTTATTCTTTTTTGTTTTCTTTTAAATATACAAAAAATATGCGCAAAAAAAAACAAAGATAATTTAGTTATACAGTATATTAATCAATATATGTGTGTGAATTTTTCATCAAAAATATGTAATATATAATTATTTTTATATATAACCTTCATATCTATCAAATATCAACTAAATATATAATAGTTTAAGAAATCAAAAGTTGAACCGATTGATCCATCGGTCTAACCAGTAAACCGTTGAACCGAAGTTTTATTGGGTCGATATCCGGTCCGGTTCTGATAACATTGGTACTAATATTTACAGTTAATATTGCTTTGTAATTTTTAATAAGCTTCTAATTAGATATAACCCAATTTTAACTAAATTAAAAATTGTAATTACACCAGAGAATATGGATTTATTAAATGGGACGTGAGGTAACGACCCGGTAGCTTGAGAAAAAATACCCTAAAAACGGTACACTAAGGGCGTGTTCGGCCGCTCCACTGTTCCCGCGTCAACTGAATTTATTTTCTCCACGCGAACAGTAATTTTTAGTTCAATTTCCGTGTCCATGGTCATTCTCAATGGCCCACCGAACATGCCCTAAAATAACGCTAAATTATAAACTGATTTTATTTGAATTATACAAATAAAATAGCAGCTAGGTATTGTTATTTGAACACTAAGATGACATTACTTTTCGTATAATTCGAAAGACCACAAATATTATTGATAAAATATTAATTGAAACAGATGATACTTGCAGTATATCACGAGGAGGATCCAAATGCTTCGTATCTTTCATATTTCATTGTGTTTCATTTACTTTATCAATCAATCTTAACGGATCAAACATGATTAATATTTCATATTAAACTTTTTTTTAAATCAAATTTCATATTTTTTAGAAATTTTTATTATTTTTTTAGAAAGATCTTTCGCGGTGAGCCGAAAAATCTTTCAATTTGAACGTGCCTTCTAATATTTTATTATTATTAACTTTCAATTCATATTTGATAACTGTTTATAGCTAGAATAACGTAATATCTTACTATGCCATAATTCCGACAGTTGCCAAATGTAGCCATGTTGATTATTAGGGTAGGGTGTATGGTTTGCAAAGAGAAATTCGTAGGCCCATTGTCATGTGTGTAATTCAAATTTTAGTTAAATGTGTTTAAGTGACCTCTTATTGTATTTGTTAAAACATTTGAAATAAGCTACGCATTGTCATTTGTTTAAGTGACCTCTTCTTCATAGGCCCATTGTCATTTGACCTGTCTAGCCTGCTTTATGATGAAAACTGAAAACACACCTTTATTTAGGTAAAAAAAAAAAAAAAATCTTTCAACACTATATCTGAAATTTTAATGAGCTGGGTTAAAACGTACTATTGATTTTGTGTTCCAACTGTATTTCACATCTCTATTTTTGTTTTTAAAGTTTAAACAGTCAATTCGAACCCCTCAACATGATCTCTATATTAAAATGTGCTTAGAGACCAAATTTGATATTTTTTTCTTCTTTTTTTTAGATAGATACAGAATCACTGCTTATAAATAGTCCAAAAACAATGATTTTGTATCTACCTAAAAAAATAGTAAAAAATTTCCAAAAAATATAAAATTTGGTCTCTAAGCACATTTTAATGTTGAGCAATTCGGATTGACTGTTTGAACTCTGAAAACAGAAATAGAAACATGGAATATGGTTAGAGCACAAAACCAATAATGCATTTTAAACCTACTCAATTTTAATTATATGTGTCCACAGCTACGCATCACTTCATGCAGTCACATTTATTTTATCTTTATGGCCGCACATATAGTGACAGCGCACAGTTTCATACTTCTTGTGACTGCAGATGATCAAAATTATAGATTCAGTTTTCTATTTTGTATTTTCTTTATTGTTTGTGTGTATGGAAATAGACAGGTTAAGTATTTCATGGGAAAAACAAGAGCTGCATATCTAGGAAAAAGAAAAGGTGATTTTAGGAAGAGAAAATATCGATCATAGGTACTATAATTTGCAATTTGACAGATTTGGGAGTTAAGATCAGGGTAGTATAATCTCGTAATTCATACATACAGCAAGCAAATTGAAATATGCACAGAAAGAGAGGAAAAGTACGTATCGAGGAAAAAAAAAAAAACATATGACATCTATATAAGGCAACTACAAAAACATCTAACCAGCTATCAACACTAGGCTTTGCCTAACAGCAGGTACTGAGCAAATTAAAGAACCAAAAATACCAGTCAATGCATATGCAATTGCACAAAATGGGAGAGCCTCTGGTTCCTTTGCCGATAAAGCTGCAGTCCCCAGCCCATGTGCACTGTACCAGCAAAAACTCAGCATGTCAAACCCAGGAGATCATATGATTTATTGCTGAATCATACAGATGTGCTTATGGATAACATTTTTTTATGGTATCTAGATTTTACTCTTTTGTACCTTGAAGCTGTTGCTATTCCTCTAGCAATGGGGTCATTTAAACCTAGTTTGTCCATCACAGCTTGCACAAAATTCGCACCAATTAAACCAGTCAGAACCACCACAGCTGCAGTTAGTGATGCATTCACACCTATCCAAAAAGAGAGAGAGAGAGAGAGAGGGTTAAAATCTGAAAAGAAAATTAATTTTGGCATGTAAAGTGTGAGGTGGGAGTTACCATCGAAGAAGGAAACTATGCTCAAGGCAAGTGCAACTGTAATACATCTCGGCAAGATAGATATGGTAAGTGTTGGTTCCAGACCAATTAGGCGACCGATTATGGCAGTAGAATAGAGCGAGAAAGCCGATGCAATTATTACTGATGAGAAAATCTCAGCTGCGTGTCTCTTGACAAGCTAGAAAGAAAGTTATTATTCATCATCATTGTTATTATTTCATCATGAAGAAATTTTGTAGAGATATCAAACATAAACCTTTCTCTGCTTGAACATTGAAAATGCGAAGGAGATAATAACCGATCCAAGAAAACCCATTAAAATGTCACCCGCTCCAGGATTTGACGAAGCTTTTGTTAGGTAATCACCTAATCAGAATCATATTGCATTTTGGTTTCCAATAGTTAGTAAATAATTGGGAATAATTAAGATGCTGAGGTTCACTAATAGAACCTTAATAAGCCCAAAACAAAAAAGAATGAAAAAAAGGTTTTGTAACAGTACTGACAGTACAGCATGAATTAGTGCAGGAGAGACAAACCTAAAACAGCATCAACTCCTGATTGGGATAACATGCCATATGCTACTGCTGCTAAATCAGCTGAAAGTGCACAACAGATAATAGGATGAAATACTTTCTTTATCTCAGATGGCAACCTGACAAAGCAAAAGAGAAATTATTCATACAAACAATGGTATTTTGCATCTAAAAATTTACAGCTCAGTATGTGGGTTCAGGGATCAAATTATTGGTCAGGTACTGTAGGAATTGGCAAGTTCCAAATGCATATTTTACTTGAACATTTTAAGAGGGTATATATGCAAATTGTTCTGTTGCAAGAATATGTGTAAATACTGACATAAGGTTATTACCCAGAACCGACCATATAACCTATGACTGTGGCTGCAAGTAAGAAAGGAAGACAGGTTCTCGCACTGGTTCCAAGAGCAACCGGCTTGAAATAAGCAAGGGCAAAAGAGGAAACAAAGACTGCAGTCCAAGCCCAAAGCTCTGTTACTGAGAAAGGAGAAGGTTTTGTCATAGGCTCAGCTGGGATCATCTCTGTCTTGACTATCTTTCGCACAGTTAAAGCCGTGTACCCTGCCACAGCTAATGAGGCTATCCAACCACCAGCTGGAAAAGAAGCAAATAACAAATTTTTACATGGGCATGTTTGTCATTTGTATTCTATTCTACCACCATTAACCAGTCAGATGGTATCCTGCCGAGTATGTTAATTCTTACCTGAAATGGCACAGCCAGGTCTACCATGACCTGGCCAGGCCCAAGGTGTGCAGGTATTGTAGGTTTTTCCCCAAATGTGGCCCCTTAAAATGTTTAATTTACATTAGAGACAAGAGACGTCTGAGGTTGTGAATAGAATATATGTTATGTTTGATCAAATTAAGAAGAAATACAAGTATTTAACACATTTTGTCATCTTGTCAAACAAAAGTTTTTTTTCCAAATATATATTCTTATGTGATCAACCAACGAAACCGACCTGGCTTTGACCAGACCAAAAAGCTCTGGGTCGGTCTATTTCTTACCTTAGACCCAGCCCATTAAATCTTCAAATTAATAAATAAAATAAAAAAACAGAGAGAGAAAATTAACATAGAAGCATTAAAACAGAAAGATTTCAACTTTTCAGCTATACTATTAGACAGGTAATCAGCCCTTTTCACCACTCATTCAGCTGGTATATGTTGTTACTTATTAAATCTAGGCAGGCAGGGCACATAGAACAGACCTATGATGAAACAAATCTTGAGGCCAGAAGCAGCAGGTACATCCCGTACTGCCAGAGGAAGAACAACCAATGAAGGCACGTAGAACAGCGGCAAATACCGCTGTATGAAAAGTGTCGCAGGCTCGAAGAAATCCATCAGGCTGGTTGCTGCTGCTGGGACCACTGAGTCAAAAACAATGAGAACAGAAAACACACAAAACATGCCGAAGAGTGCACTTGGGAATTTGATCGAGGCTGCCGCAAAAGCTTTCTTTAAGAGCTTGTCAGATGCAAGGATTATGCCCAGAGATACCGCCAAATGCAATATCTTGACGACCTATAGTATTGAAGTAATTATGTACAAAACCGATACATGAGCTGGTACATTAGTCAAAACATTTATGACTAAATTGACCATGAATCAAACAATTGAACTTCACTCACAATGGAGAAGCCAAATGCAGGTTGGCCTTGATCAGTGCCAGCTGATTTTGTGACAATTAAATCCTCATTGATTTTACCAGCACCATAGAGATAATCCATTTGCCCAAAACCATAAATGGGCATGAAATTGGAAATTTTACAACCAAGGCGTAGAGAGCCCGAATCAAAATGGGAATAACTTGGTCTTTTGAAAGAGGAAGTAGGGGATACTCTGAACAGTGATGATGTGTGTACCAGCTGTGGTAATTTGGGGTAGCTATTGAGGGTAAAAAGCGGGGGCTTAGTTAGAAAGGTAGAGAAGGAAGCCATTTTGGTTGGAGGGAGTAACGACTTATTGAGAGAGTAACTCTTCTTTCATAACTTGTATTATTTGCCCATTTTGTTTCTTTCGACTTCAATCGATTCTAGGTGAGGTGGAAAGAGAACAGAGATATCCGTTGGATTGGCATTCACACAATTTTGGATTACCCTTTAAGCCCTCTCTTCCTTCCTCTCTTGTCTCTCTCAATTGGATGATATCATTATTGTCCCTTTTTTTGTTTGTTTTTTGAGTGACGTTGATTGTCCTTCTGAATTTATGAATCGAAATTTTGGGCCAGAATATGCATCTTAATTTAAGCACCTCAAGGCCCAATAACACTTCGCGTTCCTATCCCGTGTTTACTAAATCGAACATCATCTAACTACGGGGTCCGGATCCGCTAATGTAACCCAATTTTTGGGTTTTGCATCGGGACCATTCTAATCCATCGCTCATGATCATTTTGGGATCCGAATTCATATCTCGAGATATGTGCACTCATTATCAGATGAATAGTCTCGGATTTGAATCAGACAGTCAAATTTAAAACCCAACTTTTGAGTTACCTCACTGGATCTGAATTCCTAACTACGGGGGTCACTCGCAGAGGATGCTTTTCTTGTTGTTGTGTTTAGAAAGTTGATGAACTGTGCAAAATTAAGTAGGAAAAGATAAAGAAAACGCGGAATTCTCCTTTTCCTTTCTCCTATTGCGCTTCTGAATATATAAAAAAGAGAGAAGATAAATTGCCAAGGGCAAAAGAGCACGCAGAAGGCAATTTGTGTTGTCATCTGGACGATGCCAATAACTTGTATAACACCAATCATATTAGGGAATACATCAACCTTCAACAAACAGTCACGCAAAAATATGATCCACGATGCGCATAAAATAATATTAAGCATATTTGACATACAAAAACTTACAATAATTCAACACAAACCCATGTCAAAGAAGAATTACCAACTAATTGATCGTACCAATCATCCATTCCAGCAGCTCATTATAGACATTTTCTTAATAGCCGCTCCAAGATCTCTTAAAATCTATTTAGTATTTACTATGACAAAACTTCACAAGGTCTACCCAAAGATCCTTCACAACAGCCCCACTAAGGCAAGGATCCAAAACACTTTCTTACGAGAGAGATACTTTCCAAAAGGGGGTAACTTGTACAGGACAATAATTGTAAGGGTCCTTGTTTTTGTAATTATAAGAAAATAGAAGTTAGGCAGCAACAGGCTCTGATACAAGGTCTTCCATCCCTTTGATAGGTTGTCTTCTCAATTTCTCCTGAATTCTAAACTTTATTGCAGTTTCCTGGAATTAAAGATTATGTCAGAATAATCAGTTAATAATAGCATTGAGTAATGCTAGAAGGTACAATGTAAGGCAGAAGGCTCACCATGATGTGGCATCTTTCCTCAAATTTCTCGAGAAATCCTGCAACCCAACGATCAGCATTTACAACCCACTCTTCCTGTCGCATCCCAGCCGTCTTTGCCACAGTTTGCAACTGCATAGTAAGTATGTTTTATACAAAAGTTAATAGAGTAAATTACACTAGATCTAAATTAGGAGAGTAAACCTGAAATAAGACTAAAGTGGTCTCAACAAATTTCACAAAGACTAAATTAAGGCTAAGGCTAAGGTTTCTATTTTACCTTTTCCTGATGCGCTTTCACAGTCTCCCGCAACATATTTATCTTCATATTCACTTGTAGCTGCTTCTCCTGTTCCCCGGTAATTAAAAAAAAAAAATCAGAATTTCAGTTTTAGTACTGTAGAAAAAGAAAAAAAACATTTCAATTTTATATGCCCATTAAAGAAAATGCATTTCACCATTAATAAAAATAGAATCAAAGTTCATGATTTAACATGCCTTGACATAGCTGACACCTAAATCTTTTCTCGTATAACCACGTGCCAGATTTCGCATTATATATTGATTGTAATCCTTCAAGATTCTCATTATGAGATCTGATGTGGAAACCCCATCTGTCCTTTTAGTTTCCATGAATTTACCAATCTTCTTCACCTGTAAGAGAAGCCAAATTTATTGTTAATAAAACTCCAAAACGACAATTCATTTATTCATTACAACAAAAGAAAACAGAGAGAGCATACAAATTCATAGACATCATTTCCAGCTCCACTTGCATCAGCATATCTAAGGAGGACAAAATCAGAAACATGAAGCAAGCTAAACAGATTTGATATATAAAATTATTATCTAATAAGAGATGTTTATCTAACAAAAATAATGATAATAACAAGTCCATTAATGGAACATAAACATACGGGAGTGCATCATGAGCAACAAAATCAATTTTATGTTTGTCAATGAACTCCTTTGTGACAACCCATGGTGCATCAGGAATTACCTCATCAACCCACCTAAAAAAATAAAAAGAAGATAATTTAAAAGCAAGAAAAGCCTTTGTATAGAACTCAAAAGCACTTGCACAAAGAGTAAACCTCAATTAAGCATCAAATGTTGAAAATAAGCGTCAAATTGTATTTGTCATTGACCAGCATACAGTAGCCAACATAATAAAATATGATAATTGTAGAATACAAACTTGCAGTGACGAAGGGATTCATAGCGTTCGGCCTCAGTCATGACGGTTTTGCCCTTCAAGCTATGTGTTATTTCATCATTGCAACACCCAACTAGTAGATATGTGTTAGGAAACCTAGAAAACAATTAAAGGAAACAGTAGGTCAGCTGTGCAAATTCTAAAAAAAAAATGGTTCTATTTAAATAAACACTCTGGGTCTAATCAGAGACCAAGGAAAATACAAACCTCTTTTTTTTTTGGAAAAGGAAAATACAAACTCGTAACAAATATTGGAAAACTTGGGAAAAAAGAAAAAGACAAAACCTACTTTCGCAAATAGATCAAGATCTGTTTTCTTAGTAACTCAAAAGTGGAAAAAAGTCAAGTTTTGTCTGATACTCTTGCAAATGAGAAACACTTGCAACGCAAATCAACTTTCTTTGGAAAATCATGACCGAATTTAGACCCAATTCACCGAAGACAGCAAAAGTCATTTTAAGCTCGACTCCAAGTTATAAAATTCACAAGCCCCTTTCTTAATTTGCTTGTAGCATGGTGTCCGTCATTTCAACACAATTCTGGTCTGATCTTTATCATAATTTGGATGAGAAATACCCAGTTTAGGAATTGTAAGACAGAAAGAAAAATACTACACAACGAATAAACCAAACGGGTTGAATTGAACAGATCTAGCGGTCTGTAAAGCACATTAGGAAGAGAAGACAAAATTCTCAGGGTAAAAGGGAAGAACATCTCACAATTTCTTGGCTTGCTCGAGCGCTCGTGCATGTCCAAAATGGAACAGATCGAAGATCCCATCAGCATATACACGCACCGGTCGGTCCTGCGGCGGAGGGTTCGGCACGAACACCGCCGGGATATTTTCTCCGGTGGTCGCCGGATCCGTCGTTGGCGCTGGCCTTTGTGGCTGTTTGGGCCCACTTCCACCACCGTGGCGCTTCTTAGCGGTGCGTGCCATGTGTTAAAATTGAGAGAGATTCTCAAACTCACAATTTTTAGAAGTTATTGGTGTGTGTATATATAAAGGGCAGTCCTGTTAGTTTTTTTCGGGCTCACCTAAATTAGCACCCACGCTAGCAAAGGAAGGCAACTGCTTAAAAATACGGAGATATATTTGACCTCCATCATCACATCATACCGCATCTAGTTCGTATCCTCTGCGTTAACTCAAAATTTGTGTTAAGATCTGGACCGTCCAATTGAGATCCGCACAAATATTAAAAGATCATGCATATAAACGTGAACCGAATCGATCCAAATTCTGATTGTACAGTTGAGTTTACACAGAGGATACGAATTAGATGCAAATAGGCAGAAATGTAGGAGTAGAATAGGGCCGCCATTTTTATTTATTTCCAAAAATAAATATAAATCATTAAATATATCTCCAGATTTTATTATATTTATTCAAACTGTCTAATAAATAGATATATTTTAATTTTTAATAGAAACTGCATATTTATTAGATGGTACTTAACTCTTTTTTTTAAAGTTATAATTTTTTATTAAAAATATTATAAATATTCTTTTTATTTCTTTAAAATTGGATAGAATAATATATAATTTGATTTATTAGAAAGACTGAAACAAATAACCGGGATTAATATTTTTCAGATTGGATTTTTCGCGGCTGTAAGAAAAATTAAAATATTTATTTGTGTGTTATTGGAAAAAACTAAAAATACTTTGAATCTGAGTTATTGATCACGATTCAAATGTCACTTCTAGGTAAATACAAAAAAAATTGAATTCTTCCATTTTTGAAAAAAATTTATTTTTAGTTTTAATATTTGAGTTATTGCAAAAAAAATAATTCAAAAATAGAAGAATTCAAATATTTTTTGCATTTAACTGAAAGTGACTTTTGAACCGGGATCAATAACTCATATTCAAAGCATTTTTTTTTCCAATAACACAGAAATATTTTAATTTTTCTTACAGCTGCAGAAAACTCGATCTGAAAAATATTGATCAGGGTTATTTGTTTCAGTCTTTCTAATAAATTAAATTATATATTATTCTATCCAGTTTCAAAGAAACATATAACTTAAATTATCTCAATTTCCCAAAAAAACATGTAACTTAAAGACTTCTGACGCAAATGCGAAAAAAAATTAATTTTTCAAAAATTGAAGAATTCAAATATTTTTTGTATTTACTCAAATTTAAAGCATTTTTATTTTTTTCCAATAACACACAAATAAATATTTTAATTTTTCTTACAGCCGTGAAAAATTCGATCTGAAAAATATTGATTCGGTTTATTTGTTTCAGTCTTTCTAATAAATTAAATTATATATTATTCTATCCAATTTTAAAGAAACAAAAAGAATATTTCAAATAGTTTAATAAAAAAAAATAACTTTTTCCAAAAAAAAGAAATTAAGGACCGCCTAATAAATAGGCGATTCCTATTAAAAATTAAGAACCGCCTATTTATTAGGCGGTTTGGGTAGATATGATAAAATCTAACTTTGTTGGTATATTTGGCAATTTATATTTATATTTGGCAATTTATATTTATATTTGGATATAAATAAAAATGGCGGGAACTAGGGTGTTACTAAGTTCACTAAGTTCCTTTGTGAACTCAATTCTAAAATCTATTGGATTGACTTCAAATGACGAATCTAAGTTGTTGAAATATTTCTACCTTATGAGTGATGCGTCTACATGTGAAAATTTTAAATTTTTAAATTAATTTTGTATATAGTCAAGTGGTAAAAAAACGTTCAAAAAATAAATGCATTGAAATTAATTTATAAATCTTCTAATTTTGACCACTTGACTTTATACTAAATGAATTCGAAACTTCAAAATTCACTAATAAGGTAGAAGGGTTTCAACAGTTTGAATTTGTTGTTTGAAGTCAATTCAATAGATTTTTGAATTGAGTTCATAAAGATATTTGGTGAACTTAGAAAACCCTAGTTCTACTCAAAATATATAATAAAATAGAGACAATTTTCGATATGTATTCTATTTATTTAAAATCGAGCAGAGATATTATACTTTTATTCACGTAAAATTAATCATGTTTAATTTTATCTGTATTTGATTCTTATTTATTAAACATTAGTTTTATTCGTATCACATTTTTATCAGTTAGTTACAGAAATAAATAATTGATAATTATAAAAAAATGGTAGTCTATATTCTAACCTAAAATATACATACAATATTTAACATATTATGTAATGATATTATAAACATAAAAATCATAATTATTAATTTATTATTTTAAAATTATTAATTAATAATTAAAAAGAACAATATAAAATATTATATAAATCAACTTGTTATAAATAATATATTCCCCTCAAAATTGGAAAAAGTCAGGCATAGAATGATAGAAATAGCATCTCCCCATAATCTGATATGGATTGTTGATTTTGTGAAAAGATTGGTGTTCTATCTTAATCAGACCCCCTCTTATTTAGTCTTCTATTCACAAAATTACCAACAAATGTGATTTGTGTCGGACAAATTAAAAGCGTGATGGACGACTGCAGAGGCCTTCTCGGCCGACTGATAAATTAATCGGACGCATCAGATTTTCTTGAATGGGAAAAAAAATAGTCTACTGGTTTAAAGGTCTTTGAATGTATGATTCTTATAATGTAGTATTTGTTACATTTTTATAATGTAGTATTTCATCACAGGAATGAAGATCAAAACCATATAAAAATACATGATTGGCAAAAAGAAAGAATGTACGTCTAAGAACTTGAATTTTTTTTTATTAAAAGAAGTATTTATTTCATTAATTTTATACAATACTTAGGATTACTACAACACAATGCATAAAATTTAGGTGGTTTTTAAAATAAAATGATACATAGAAGCTTTAAAAGTTACAAATTTGGGATTATTTACTCAATACACAAAATTCAAAGTAATTACGTAGTGCAAAATAAAAAGATCCGTTAATATAAACAAAATGGATAATGCACTAAACTATTTCGAGATAATTATTTTCACAAATTTTAGAAAATAAAAAAAACTTCATATTCGAACCGAATATAAATTTTCTATTTAGATTGCAACCGAATAGAAATATTCGGCTGAATATTTAACCCAATAAACTAGCATACTTTTAACTCTTAAGTGGGTTAATTAGACTTATGGTGCGGACTCAGGAAACGAAGGAAGTTACTTTTCGTATATAGGGCTTTAAATAACTTGCACCTGACTTAATGCAGGTAAGGAAGATCTGAATCGAAGTCAATTGCGTGGGGCCGAAAAATGGGTCCCACGTGGCGTGGGTCTCACGAGCAAGCCTTTGATCCAATGGAGAAAGCGTCAAAAGGGCGAGAGCCTCGTGTCCACGTGTCATTTTCAGTGAAGGTATAGGTATCCTTGGACCCATTCCAGCTGTGAACGCGTATCCTTTGCGTTAACTCAAAAGAGAATCTTTTGAGTTAATGAATCTCAACCGTCTGATACTAAACGGAGCCAATCCGGCTACCCATATAACATAGGGAGTCTTTCAATATTAGTGCAAATCTAGTCTGCACCAATCTTAAAACATATTGGACGGTTGATATTCATTAACTCAAAAGATTTTTTTTTGAGTTAATGCAGAGGATACGAATTCTTACCTCGGGAATTGGTCGCCCATTGGGTTGGGTCCCTGTCGTGTGGGGCCAATCAATTTTTTTTTTTTTTTAAAACTTGATAGTAGGCTAGTAGCAACGAGATTGATTTGAATATCGATGTGTTTAGTACAACTGTGCCAGCTTGTTTCTTCCACAGTTGACACTTGACCGTACTGAGTTCAAAGAGTGGCATCAGCAGTTGCTCGATTAGCCACTATTAAAATAGGAAGCTTAGAATTGCCAATCAAAATTTTTTACCATTTCAAATTATCGGAAAATAGGAGGATGATATTTTTCGATTAAATTGATGAGGATTTGGTGTCTCTCTTGTCCTGTGACCAAATCAATGATTTTGTTTGAGTAGTTTTTGAAAATTGTAACGTGCTTTGACTATAGAAAATTTAAAAGGTACTGAAATTAAACTATTGGTTTGATTCCAATATAAGATGTACTGAAATTTAAAAGGTACTGAATTTATATTTTAGTCAATAATTAATTAGTCCGAACTATTTATTGAGCGTGTTTTCAATGAGATCAAATTATTAGTTAGATTGCATCTACTTTTGAAAAAAAATATATATTTTATTGGAGTGCTGATGGTAGACATAATTTTATGAGGGAATTTCACGTGTGCCTCTCAAAAACTTCAAAATTGCATATTTTCTCCTCTGAACTTGGAAATTGCTTATTCCCCTATATATTTCAAAAACTCACAAATTTACTTATTTTATTGTTGTTTTATAAAAACTCATTCTAAATTTATAAAATACTTATTTTATCCTTTATCAAAAGTATATAGAGCAAATCAGACTCAAATTTGAATCTGAAGGGTTCATCTACCGTCATTTCCGTGCGCATTGCATTAAGATTCGTGCGCATCACTTCAATATGTGTGCTGATTTAACGTGCACGGATCTTAAAGCAATTCCAATCATAGCATATCACATTAAGATATGTGCATGTCGCTTCAATATGCATGCATTTTTGCGTCAAGATTTGTGCTTATCTTATGTGCACAAATCTATAAGTAGTTCCGACGGTGGAGAGTTAGTTCATAACTTCATATTCATGTTTTCTCTGACCATCAATTTAATCAATCATTCTCTTTAGATTTACGCATTCTATATTTCTTTTCCAACATAAATTGTTAAATAACAGTTTTTATATACGAAATAATTACTTTCAAGTATAATCACATTTTTTTATCAAGTGAACTGTTTTGTAGTTATTTTTTTTTTCTGTTAGTTGTATTTATAATGAAGAAGTATGTCAAGGAAAAAAAAAGATCTTACAGTAAATTTATCAAGATGCAATAAATAAATTCAAAGAAGACAAGAAAAAACACCTTTGTGTGAAAATTGGGGGTTATTAATTTCTAACTATAAATTCATACCTTGATCTGATAGAATAAGTTCTAGATCGTTTATTTTAATTTGATACGAAATAATCTTGGTACATCTACGGTATGTACTCATAAACTTAAGGATATGGTTCCGTACGGTACATAATGAGGATTCAATTATGTAAATATGTTTCACGTGGAATATCAAAAGAATTTAATTTACTTTTAATGACCAAATTTAGTTTACTTTTATTGTTGTCATTATTTCTTTAATTCTTATGATTTAACTTAGAATCGTTATAATTAAGTTTAATGATTCACCTTATTTGATTTGATCTTGGTCGAGTCCTAAACTAAAAAAAAAACTAATAATGAAGAGCCAACAAATTGAAAAATACAGTAAAGTGGTATTATAATGGTCAATGACAGAGCTATAAGTAGGCAATTGTCTTTTTGGAAAAGAAAAAAAAATAGGTAGTGGAAAAAATAAATTGTCTACCTCTAAAACTGGATTTGCTTATCTTTGATCAGTCCATACTTCATTTCTTCTTCTCTTATAATTTTTTTTTTTGGTTCGTAATGGTTTTTGCACTACCCTTACTCAAAACAAGAACCAATTGATTCCCACCCTTACTCAAAAAGGTCAAATTCACACCCGCTAAGTCGCAAACTACAAATATGTTTGTCCAAATAATGAATCGGGAAGGAGAGCAGGAGACATTGGCGATTTTGAGGCGATCACAAAGGATATCGCAGAGAACAAACTCTCTCCTGAATTCACATCCTCTCCATTACTGCAAAAGAAAATCTTTTACAATTAATGAATCCGAACCAATCATTTTAACTTGGCACAAATCTCAAAGCCCAATAATACCCCCCCTATGTCCCTGCAAATTTTAATCCGGCTAAGATTTAATCTCAAACCATAAAGTGAAGTCCATCATCTGTAGTAATGGAGAGGATATAGATCCCTCTCTCCTCCACCTTTGTGATGTCGTGTCGAGCTCACTAGTACCATTGTTAACTAAACAATGGTTCCGCTTCCAAATACTAACCCTGTTATTTTTTTAATTGCAATTTAAGATTTTTCTATTTGTGATTGATGTCACTTGCCAACTATTTTAGAAATTACAAGTTTTAAAATTAGGTAATTTAATTTGCTAAGGTAATCCTAAAAATTTGGTATCAATTAGTAATTTAGAATGCGTATCAATTTGTAATTTGTGATTTGTAATTTATAAATTGTTTTGATTTGTGATTTTTTTCCTTTAAATTTGTCAATTAGAGTATCAACAAATGCTTTTAAAAAGGGATCTAATGATTCCAGCCACCCATTTCTTTTATACTTACAAATATATTTGTCATAAACTTTTGTTGTTCATTTCTATTATCTTGACTTCTTGTGATGTTATAATTTTATTATGCTGAAAATGAAAACTTTTAAACTAATCAATCTATACAAAAACTCCTAAATATAATATGCACCAATAATTATTTTTTTTACAATCATATATGATCTCCTTTTTAGTTGTGCCGTAAATATCCTGGCTACATCCTTAATAACGGTTCATAAACAATATATTTATTGAATGATTTAGTTTAAGGGTGTGTTTGGTTGGATTGATAATAGATTATTCTTGAAATTAGACCATTTGGAATATTTTTTCAGTGTTAGATTGGATTAGAATAACTAGAATAGTAAATTCAAACTTTTTGTCTTATTAGAATATGTTATTTTTTAAGAGTTTTGAGATTTGACTATTCTAATAAGACAAATAATAGTTATTCTTGATTTGACTATTATAGCTATTCTTGTTTTACAACCAAAAATATTCGATTTAAGAATATTCCTTTTTAATTTATCGTAGATCAATACAATTTGATAATAACGGAATAACGTCCGAAAATATTATTTTATTTTACAACGAAACACAAACTGTTGCCACTGGATTTGCTGCTTCTTGCACGGTTTCATACAACTCTTGTGAAGTTCGTCTCCCTTTTATTTTCCTTAAAATCCTTAAAAGACTTCATTGGCCCATGTTTGCATCACGCCATCTCAAACTAAACATAAAATAATAAATTTTTGGGTAATTTATTAGTTTTCAGGAAAAAAAAAAAACATTTTTGGGTAACGATTTTAACAGAACAATTTTAACTTCATATAGCGCGCACAGTATCGATTTAAAACAGCCCTCCGGATGATCAGTGTGCTGCATGAAGTCAAAATTTCTATGTTATATTTGCCCAAATTTTTCTGTCATTTTTATATATAACCAACATTAATAAAAATTATCAAATATACCCACAAAAGTTAAATTTTATTAAATCTACTCAAACCAGCTAATTATTAGCCGGTTATAATATCCGGTTACCATTGAATTTTTTTTATTTTTTTGAAAATAGAAGAATTCAAATATTTTCTATATTTAGTCTATGGTCGGTCCGTGACCCCTAGATGCCAAAGGCACCCTTGGGGTGATCTCGTAGAAGATCAATAACTAAAATTCAAAACATTTTTATTTTTTTAATAACACACAAAGAAATATTTTAATTTTTCTTACAGCCGCGAAAAATTCGATCTGAAAAATATTGATCCGGATTATTTGTTATAGTTTTTATAATAAATCAAATTATATAGTATTCTATCTAATTTCAAAGAAACAAAAAGAATATTTTTAATATTTTAATAAAAAAATAAATTAATTATAACTTTTTTCAAAAAAGAAGTTAAGGACCGGCTAATAATTAGCCGGTTTGAATAGATTTAATAAAATCTGGATATGTTTGATAATTTTTATTTAATATTGGATATAAATAAAAATGACGGCAAATTTTTGGATGCACCCGTCGGGGACATAGCGGTTAACATATCCATCACGCACAGAGACCAACACAAGTTAAAATCTTTATCCATTCACGAGATATAGGTTAAAAGGTTTTCAGCGAGAAAAAATCATTCCAAAATATTTTTCTTCGTCTTTAAGCTCCATTTTAATAAAATGATATTTTTTTTCGTTCGTCAATTTATAATGAAACTATCTAATTTTTTTATCTTTATTTTTTTGTTCAGTTGTGTGTTTGTGTTACCTAAGCAAAGTTATTGTAGATATAATTTTTTTTTTTCAGCAAATTGGATCGTAACATTTTATACATACTTTTGGTGCAGTAACATCTTCTTCCTGATTGTAAAGTGCAATTGTTAACTCAACAATCTTGTTAGTATGACAATTTGTCTGAAAATATTACGTCAGATTGTGCAAGTGTTAATTTTAGAAGCAAAACTAGGGTGTGATGTGCTCACCAAGAGAGAGTTTGTGAGTACACCTCCAAAAGACTACCGGATTGACTTTGAATTACGAATTCAAACCGTTGAAATCCATGTACTTTGTGAGTGATGTATGTACATGCCAAATTTTTAAAGTTTTGAATTTATTTAGTACATGATCAAGCGGTAAAAAAAATGATGAAAAATGAATATATAAAACAATTTAAAAAAATAACTTATAAAATGTTCATTGTTTTGACTGCTTGACCATGTTCTAAATGAATTCGAAACTTAATTTTTTTTTGCATATACATACATCACTCACGGTATACATGGATTTCAACGATTTGGATTCGTAGTTCGAAGTCAATCCGATAGCATTTTGGAGGTATGCTCACCAACCCCTCTTGATGAGCACATCACACTCTAGTTTTGCTCTAATTTTAGATATGTAATATTCGCAATTATAAAACTAACGATCTAGAAAATTAATTATTGTTGTCATATTCGGCAAAATTAAAATTATAAGGATGGAAATGTTCTGAAATTTATGTTAAAAAATACTAAATTATTAATGAGGTAATAAATTAATTTTTCATAATTACAAAATAAAGATATTTTGAAGGCTAAGTAAAAGTTCAACATATTTCTATAATTTTCTTTCTAGTTTTGATTTTCCCTTTCCACACTATTATTGAAATTGTAGAGGATTTTTATTCCGCAGTGAAATACATCATTATTGCGTTTAAAACACCAACTTGATTTAACTTAATGAATGATACGTTGAGATCATTCAATAATTTCTACACGTATACGCTTTGATGGGTACAAATCAATTAATTAGACAATTGAAAATCGATCTCAAAATAGAATAAAATAATTTAAAATTGCACATGCAACACTCATCAATGATTTTTTTTTTACAAAAACCATAAGAACTGAAATGCCATTTCGGTCCGCTATTTTTTTTCCGGGATAGAAATGTTATTTCAGTCCGATGTGGTTTTACAATATGTGTAGCCTTCGGTATACCCGGAAAAAAAAATTAGCAGACTGAAATAGCATTTCGGTTCTCATGGTTTTTGTTAAAAAGAATAGTAATCATGTTAATTTCATAATTTTTTTTAATTATGGTTTATAAAAAAAATTCCTCATCAATCTAGAGAAAACAAACATTTCATTACTTAATATATAAATATATAACAGGAGAGAAGACTTATTGAGATTTATTTTTAATATTTAAAAGTACGTGACATTTCTATTCTATTTTCTGATATAATTTATAATTTATATGTTTTAAAAGACATTACTTTTTAATTATTTTGATTGCTCTTGTTCTCATTTTATAGTAATAATTGCTGGTGTGGTCTAAAATAATACAAGGACTCAAGAAATCAACTTTTAGAAAACTCTCTGTTTTTTTTATAAAGAAAGATAAAGGTCTAATTAAGTTTTCAAATTTCATTTCATAGCTTTGTTATTATTACGATAAAAAAAAATTATTTTCTTTCGAACTCATGACTTCTCATATAAAGAGACTTTCAAAATTGCGTACCTAATTTTATATGAAGCTCGATTTATTGAGAAAATAGAACCAGATATAGGTGTCTCAAAATAAGTTATATTTTTCACAACTCTGTACCATTTCAGTTAATACCAGTTAACCAGAAATAGACTTTCTTTCTTTTAAAAATTTACAAATTATTGAAACTGAAAAAATGCTTACACATTCAAAACAAAAGGATACGCAAGTTAGAATATATTCAAAATATTACGAGAACCTCGTGAGAATGTATATAGGAATATTATTAAATTCAAAACATACACATTTAAAAAATGTGAACTTTCCTTTTTTTTAATACTATTACATAAATACATTCTATATACGATTAAAACTTTTGTGCAGCGAGGCAGAAAATAATTAAATTTCCTCTTCTACACGAATTTCATACAGATAACAGCCATAATCGATCCGAAGCTGTTTTGAGATTTATGTCCGTGGGCTGTTGAATTCTCCCATCGGATGAAACTTGGCGGCGTGCTTACACTGTTACACACTGTTTGTTTTATAAAACAGATTATAATTATCTATTTCTATTAAGCTGTGAAGTCACAGTCACAATATACGCGAATTATTATTTATTTCTTTAATATTTTTGAATATCGAACTCAGTTTAAAATACAAAAAATACAAAATATATTTTATTCGCGAATAAAATACGAATCACAAATTATAGACAAACAAAACGCGAATTTTTAAATACACACACATAAAGGTTGGCTAATAAACAATCGATTGTTCCTGAGCTCTCGTGCAACCAAGTCATTTTCCGATTTTTAAAATTCAAACTGTCGATCTAAGCCGTTCTATGTGATCTTTATATTAAAATGTACTTGAAGACCAAATTTTACATTTTTTGAATTTTTTTTACTATTTATTAAAGCCACTTTGAAAAACGCTGATCCAACGGTAGCTTCTAGTTTACTGTTTGGTTAAACCACCGTTGGATCAGCGTTTTTCAAAGTGACTTAATAAATAGTAAAAAAAATTCCAACAAATGTAAAATTTGGTTTCCAAGTACATTTTAATATAGAGAACACATCTAACGGTTTGGATCGACGTTTTGGACTTCGAAAATTGAAAAACGACTTGATTGCACGAGACCTCAGGAACAATTGATTTGACATTTTGGGTTTTCTTTGGATTTTAATTTTTACTTTTTTGTTGTACTGAATTATTTTTTGTGTTACCTGCTACACAGTTTGAAGCATACTTTACGTTACAGAAAATTATTGGAAATAATTTGTCGGCAAAAAAAACAAGGCAAAGAGAGAGACGAGAGAGCGATCGTGTCCACGAATCTAGAAATTAGAGAGATAAAATGTGAACATCAAAGGAAAAGGTCAAGCAGCTTGCTAAAGGACTGAAAACGCTTCCCGCCAATAAAATATTACCGAAGACATTAAAAATTGAATTATATTTAAAGCTCACCGGATATCTATCCACAACAGCATCTATGAAAACATCAATTTTCTTTAACCACTAACTATAAAAAAAAATCTTATTTTTATTTTTTACCAGAAGACTGTAGACAAATGTATTAATTAAAAAAGTTACAAATTAGTTGTTACATAATATCAGACAATACTTTGAAAGTATTAAGTTGTGAACAAATTAAAGACACAAAAGAAATATGTACATTCTGTGAATACAAAGTTGACTATCCTTGTTTGATTATAACGATAGGATCCTAGTGATTATTTTTTTGTGTGCATAATCTGTTCCGTTCCTTTGACAGAAGGCACTAAATCAATCCGATTAGAACAGTCATTACTCAGAGAGAGATACAACTAGGGCTGTACAAAAAGCTCGCGACTCGCGAGCCGCTCGAACTCAACTCGGTAACGAACTCGCTAACAACTCGTTCATTTAAAACTCGAGTTAGTCTGACTCGAGTTGAGTAACTCGTTTAACTCATGAGTTGAGTTCAAGTTGGGCTCAACTCGCTCGTTACAACTCGTGGACTCGTTTCGTTTGATTAATTATAATTCCATGGACTCATTTCGTTTAATTTTTTTGTTAAATTGTTGTGGATATTTTGTTAAATTTGTTAGTTTGTTAAATCATTGTGGATTGTTTATTAATTCAATATTTACTTCTCATATTATTACATAACAACAATCATTAGTTCAAGTGTTCAACATTTCAACACTTTAAACGAGTTGACTCACGAGTTACGAGCCAACTCGAGTTACTCGCGAGTTGAGTTCGAGTTGGCGAGCCAGCTCGGCTCAATATTCTCAACTCGAGTCAACTCGACTCGTTACCTTTCGAGTTGTCCATAACTCGAGCTAACTCGGCTCGTTAGCAGCCCTAGATACAACCAAAAAGACACTAAATCAAATTAGATCAGAAACTTAATAAACCGGACTAAAACATTCACTACTCGCAAATCAGAAGGAGAACAATAGTACAAACAAACAGTAAAAAAGAAAAAAAAAGAAAAGAAAAAATCAATTTTCATTGACCAAGGATATGGACATCAGTACATGCGACGGAGATGGGTGGCGGACCGAAGTGCTGGACTTAATTCAGTAGTTGTTAGTTCAACTACAAGTTTCTCTTTGTAATGCTGACTAGTAAATTAAATACTAGACCTAGACCATACTTATGCATTAAATAATTAGCATTTTCTGTAGCGAGTTGCCTTGTAACTAGTCTCGCAAAGCCAACATTTTTTGATTGTAGAATTTAGTTTGTGTAAGTACTATAACTTAACTCCAGATTTAGTGAAGAGAATTAGTTATACTGTAATTATTATTGTCATCAGTAATAGAATTATACTTTCGAACTATGAGTGTCAAATACATATTAAGAATCAATTATAAAATTTCCTTATAAATTTACAATAATTTTGACATTTTACTCTAAATTATATAGAAAATCATACACAAATAAAAAATGAGGTCAATTGACTCTCATTCATTATATACAACTCCACCACTGACCATCACGGCACGTCAAGTCACACGTGCGGCGTTACGTATCCATTCGTGTGACATCTCTCTTCGATCAAAATGTCATGTGATGGTACATCATGTAAAGTATGTAAAGTGTAAACTGACCTAATCATGTCACGTGACACGTTAGTTGATCTATTTTTCCAACACTGTTTATTTATTTTAATTTATTTTGTAATATTTTATTATTATTATTATTTTTATCTTCTTCTATTGACTAACTTAAAATCTAAAAATAATAATTAAATGTCATGTTACGTTTGACCAGACATAATGTGAATGTCTTTCATCATTTTTGTTACCTCACGTCACATGAAAACAAAATCGACGTGCGTTGATGTTTTACCTTTACTGGATTCTATATTTATTCTATTAGCATTGTGATCGATCGAGTGAAAGTTACGCTGCTGGGTCTCAAGTTATTCTCATTGTCACTGGCTTGTTGCGTAAATACCATATCGCAGTGACTTGCTGCATAAGTAAATTGATCTTCAGCCACAAAGAATCCCTACAGTCAATATGAAAAAAGATCCTTTTCTCTCCTGGCCTAGAAGCAAGTAATGGAGATGCTCCAGTTTATTCTACCCTGTAGTTTATGATCATTAATTCTTTCTAAATAATATCAGGTCGTTAAAAGTAAAGTAAGCTTGTCTCTAAAAGCACGACGGTAAGGCTGAAACAGATTCTGTTTAGAGAAAGCAGTCAAAGACTCAAAAAGAAAGAAAAAAAAAGAGCTGCTTTTGGGTATAATCCACAAATGTTCATAAACTATTCATGACTGGTATCGGTGCAATTTTTGCAAAAAAAAAAAAAAAGAACAAAGAAATGACAATCGTCTTTAATTTAAATAAGAAATTAGCTAGTTTCATATTTATTTATTTAGTTCTAGTACACATCTGTAGGATGGTCCAAAACGCTCAACACAATTTAATTTCTTTGAACAAAAATTCGCCGTATGATTATTAAATTTCGTTTGTTCGAGCATTGTCTGAAGAATATACCTGTTCTGATTTCACAATCTTTGCATGTTTTGCAAACTCTGCTTGCTTGAATGGAAAAATTCAACAAATTTCAATGCTTAGAAGTGCACCTCGATAAAAAAAAGAAGGGAAAATTAGTTATTTGCTACTCTAAAATTTTCAAATCCGAAAAATACTATCACGAAACTATAAATTTGAAAAATACCACTCAAAACTTAGTTAATTCTTGAATTTGCCACCAATACACAATTTTCATATTTTTTTTTGAATAAGGCTGGCGTGCCACCTATAGCATAGCGACACATCATGCTACCTCTTCAAAAACCTATTGAGTATACTTTAAACGACAAATTCAAACCGTTGAAACTGATCTAATTCACGAGTGATGTATTTACATATAAAATTTACAATTTTTTACATTGATTTAGTATAAGATCAAGCGGTCAAAAAATTGATGAAAAATGAATGTATTAAAATTAACTTATAATTCTTATTTTTTGACCGCTTGACTTTATACCAAATGAATTCAAAACATTATAATTTTGACATGTAAATACATCACCTATGTACTAGATTGGTTTCAACGGTTTGGATTAGCCATTGAAACATATCTAATAAGTTTTTGAAGAGGTAGCACAACATGTCACTATGCTACAGGTAGCACGCTAGTGTTATTCTTTTTTTTTATTAAAAATTAACGGAAAAATACAGTTTTGAGATACGTATAATGAGGGATCTGAAGAGTATATAGGAAAAATTTTCAATTAATTTTTAATAAAAAAATATAAAAATTGTGTATTTACGGCAAATTTAAGAATTAACTAAATTTAGAGTGACATTTTTCAGATTTATAGTTTTGTAATGATATTTTTTAGATTTGAAAATTTTAGAATGGTTTCCCAAAAGAAAATATCCATCACATGGTTCCTTTTCCTATATATGTTCTCAGGTTCGAGAACACCAAATTATATTTTCAACAGAATTACATTACAAAATTTGAATTAATAAAATATCTCAATGCAGGAGTCAGTTTTTAACGTACGTACCACAATCAGATAGAGAGAGCAAATATTTTACATGGATATCTAGTTTATTTTTTTTATATTATGATTCCTGCTCTTTGCAATTTATGTTCATTCCAAAAGATTCAAATTTTAGAATTTCGACGACTGATCTTCAACAACCTTCTTAGTACCTTTCCTGTTGGTGATTTTGGAAGTGAATCCACAAAAACCACCTTTCTCACTTTCTTGTAAGGAGCCACCTGAAAAGGTTGAAAATATAATTAAGTCTAATTAGCAGTTCTTTTAAAAAATAAATAAATTATGAAATACAGATTAAAGGAAAATTATTTCATTTACAAGCATAACATCTTAGGCATGATATGAAATTGTGGGGTTAAACAAAAAGGCCAACAAAAAGGTTTTCTATAAAAAAAAATTGGGTTTTAAAAAAAATGATAATCTTAGTTGTGTAAAATTTTTCCTAGTCAATATATGTGATCACTTTCTTACATAATTCTCAATTTAGAAACAACAAGAAACCTTGTGCAATATTCTAATTTCCAAAGGTAAAGAGAAAAGAAAAGTCTAGTTAGTCATATTGCATT
>CAXKVK010000021.1:0-16524 GCA_964058895.1 Carex divulsa
ATTTTTAGTTTAGTATTTGAATATCAAAATTATTGAATTTTTTTGAAATAATAAAATTGTGCATTGAACCTTCAAAAAATGAAAATCAATTTATTCCTCATATATCAGAAAGCACTATAAACATTTTAAATATGAGCAATTTATTCGGAAAAATGATATGTTATGTTGGATTATGTTAATAGTTAAGCTGCACGTCTTGAGATATTGTTACTTAAAATGATTAAATAAAATCAACACACATACTCAAAATGCAGAAATATATATATTCTAACATAATTTAATACATATTAGTTGTATTTGTTTAATTTAATAAATATATAACTCAGATGTAAGACACATAATTTGAAGTTTATCCAGTAAGTTTGATAATTATACGATCACAAACGAGATCTAAATTGATTAAAAACATGAATAGATAAAATATTTTTTTTATTTAGTATGAAAATTTACACGCATGTAGAAGGACGTAACTTAAAGAGTTGATCTGTCTGTTTTAATTATTTCAAAATCACTACCGAGACTTTAATTGATTAAAATAGAGTTGATTTGTCTGTTTTAATTATTTTAAATTCACTGATGAGACCTTAATTGATTAAAAAATCAACAACAGATACATCTAACCGCATTATAAATGCATTCTAACCGCACATTATTCATAATATTTATTGTATCTGTTTGATATATCATTAATAATTTTATTCACATGTAAAAGGCATAAATTAAAGTTTTTATCAGTTAAAATGATTTACAATGACATATATCCTAAATTGATTAAAAACATAAAACTAATATACCTAAAAAAGTAAGTATTGTTAAGCATGCGACTCTTGATCAGAACAATATATGTTTTAATAAAAAAGAAAAGAAAATAAAAATAATGGTAAAGATAGAATATTCCCACCTAAGTAAAAATGAATTCGTTTAGTGAATGGGATTGATACCTACTTGGTGGCAACACATGCCAAGTGAAAAAATTCCATACGAGAACACGACATCTCATTTCTAATTACTCGGAAAAGATGAGCGCAAGTGTGAAGTGTCAGCCCATAAAGCTAAAATGCGAATGCAAACAAATAATGCAGTATCACACAATCACATTTTGATATTTTATGCTCCTTGATAAGACAACAAAATGGTAGTTTTCACATAAGAGGAAAACATTTAAGGTCAATACAGAATCAAGTTCGAATTGTGTCTTGTAATGAACTCGAACTTGAACTCAAATGAAACAACAGCTTGGAAATAAAGCACTAATTTAAGAAATGTCAAAAACTTGATTTATAGTCCGATCTCATTTCCATGGAATGACGGTAAAACAGCAAGTAGGGGATCTCCATAGCCCACAGGTTCTGCAAATATTATAGAAATGTACAAATATTTTAAGGATTACACAGTTAACATTTATGTCGCATTCATGACCAACAAGAGTTTATATATGGTTCACACTTTACAGAATTTTGGTAGCCACTATTCTAGTACCCGATTCATATCTTACAAGCTATTTTTTATGGTTGATTACTTAGAAAGACTTGAGCAATTTAAGGGTTGATAACTAATAGTGACACTTATTTTTAAGAAAACTACAGCTGTGCATTCTTTGTGGGGTTCTCTCATTTGCACGTGTGGCATGCTTCTCTTACCGGGCAAGCCCACAACAAATTTGTCCTTGCAAGTCATATCATTCCTGTTCTTAGTAGGAATTTCATAAGTTGGGATTCTAACATACTGTACTAATACAAAATTCAACTTTGGCACTTGCTTGAAATCTTTTTAAGGTGTCTTTGGTAACCTAAAATGCAGTATGCTAAGTAATGTACTTGGCACTAAATTATCAAAAATATATTACCTCCATCCTTGCATAGGAAGGTTATTACTTCGCCGGCCACGTTAGACTGCACAAAATGAAAAATACACAAATTCATATTTATGCCTGATACACTTTGCTATGCTACACTGAGGTATACAAAAAATTTAGCCTAAAAAGACAGAAACTTACTCTAATTGGCAAACTATTCTGGAATTGAGTTATAAAGCCAATGACCTGTCCTTCCTTGATGACCATTCCCTGATATGTATATATGGAGGGAGAGAGAGAGAGGTAAACTTTAAGCTGCCACTTTTTTTTTCTGAAGAAGAAAACTACTAAATTGATGCCAAATTGAGGCACTGTTTATGGACAAATCATTAATATTTGTAATTTGGAAGTAAATAAAATTTGTGCAGTTCAAGAGGACAAAAATTAGTGGGAACAGATTCTGTAGACAAGATTTTGTAATAAGTAAAATTCACCTCTTTGCACGCAGGAGGAAGCTGTTGCCCTTTTCTGGTTCTTGACCTCAAAAATACACCAACCTAAAATAATATGATAACAAAAGAAAATAGCAAATCAACAAATTTTCCTTATAGAATGTAAAATCAGTCAGTCCCAGTGTTACAGGGGCATGTTTTGTACCTGTACCAGTACCACATCAGTCGGTACCTGTACTGGTATAAACAAGTAGGTGTTTTTAATGTAAAATGTAACTGCATACTGTAGGTGCTGAGACTATTTCGAATGAGCTTGCATCATTATCCTGTATAAGAGCGAGTTTTGCTTCATTGCCAGAGGTGTTCTCAAAGGGGTTGCGCTCTTCAGAGTATTTCTGGATTGCCTCTATTTGAGATGACTCACTCAAGCTTGCACTGGAGACCGGTGGAGCAATGGCAACCGAACGTGGAGGTGGATGTGACTCAACTGACGATGATTCAACTTCCCTTTTCACATACATCTGAAAGTTCCCCACCTGAATATATATGGAATTTAAACTACATTACCATTAGAAGGGGGGTGGGGATCAGACAAATGGGCATTTTAGCATCTCGAAACATATGCATAGGGGTGGTTATTGGATCCGGTTTATTTGGTTTTCAACTGAACTGACAAACTTTGGATTAAATGGTTCTGTTTGGTTGAATTTTTTTAATTACTTCAGTTTTTTAAATTTGATTTGGTTTAATCTCTCTTATTTTGGGTCAACCAAACAAACCGAGCTTCACTTGATATTTACTTGATTGCTTTGGCTTTTTATATTTTGTTCGGTTTAATCTCTCTTATTTCCAGGGATCAGTACCAATAAAAACCAATACCAACGGAGAAATCCTTGACAACAGTGTACCGTACAAAATTGAGCAAGTGATAAAGAATTTATCAAATTCTATACAAAAAACACACCTTGAGCTTGACCTCAGCAACTGTGGTTCCATCACAGATCTCCCGTAACATACCCTGACAGTCAGAGGGAAAAAAATAAGTCAGATAACATTCCAAAAACAATTATCAAATTTCACCAGTATGGTCTGATTCAAATAAACCAATTGGCAACCTATACTTTTAAAGAATGAATTAGACTCAAAATATATTGTTTTCTAACAAGATGGCAAAATAACAAACTTATACATGTAAAGATGACATATCATATCCTCCAAATAAATTAAATATATATATATCATTTGTAGTTAAAAAAAAATCGAAACAAAATTTGATTTTCAAATTAATGCTAAGCTGCCATATTAATTAAATTCATATAGGAAACTTACTTGTACATACCACAAAGTCTAGAGAAAAAGTATAACAGTACTTCTAGAAGACAGAAAAAAAATATTGCAAAGCATATAACAAAAAGTGCAATACATCACCTCGACACCAGCAGGGAAAGTTGCTTTTTGCACATCCTCGGTTTTCTCAGAAGCGGAAACTGCTACATGCAATATAAAACTTATTTTGTTATGAAAAGAACATTTGATTAACTGACAGGATATGTTAGTTTAGTTTATCAAGAAAAGTAGTACCAACTAGGATCAATACTACCAGCAGTATTCACCAGCTGATATAACTTCCCTTCTTTTTTGTATTGGATCATGTAACATTATTAATTTTTACCTTTTCTGTTTATAACAGCCTACATGACTATTCCAAACTCAATTCAAGTTGAAATAATAAGATCTTCCTAATTATTGAGATATAAAGGTACCCATACCATTATGTATAAGCTGATGTTTCAAAATTCAAACACAATAGAAGAACAGTAACTAACCATCAGATGTTAACACTGAAGAAGATTCACCTGCTTTCAGGCATGGTAAGATCGATTTCTTTTTTCCAATTGCTACCCATGAAAACTGGGCTGGTAAAATGAGCTTCTTTGAGAAAGAACTTTTGGCACCCACTATGGTCCCTGTTAAAATGTGGTTTGCTACATTAGCATAATTGGTAACTGGTTCATCTTCATGATTGAATATAGCAAAAATGTTGGATCCAAACTAATTCCCCCTAATAGAAATTGGGATCAACGAGGAGAATTAGAGAAACCTTTACAAATCAATTGTGTGATTTGGATGATTAGAATGAACTAATGATAAGCTAAAAATTATCACTAATCAGAACAATTCAATCAACAACAAGCTAAAACTAACTAAATACAGCTCAAATCCTCTCCATAGTGAGCAGAGACTGAGATGTGGGCTCACCACACTAACACAAACAGCGTCTAAGTTGTCTGTGGGAAATGGAGAGGATCCGGATCCGAGATCGAGGTTGCTTACCGGGAAAGGAACGAGCGAGCGCTATTGCGTCCATTGGAGGGGGTCTGATCGAGAGAATTCCGGAGAGGTAAAAACAGAAATTTTGTTATGTCGAGTGAGAGAGAGTATTCAGAGAGAAGAGAAGGGATTATCATTATGCGCAGGGGGCACCTCTCTCTTTGTTATATCCGCCCGGAGAGTATCCGTACGGTACCTTACTGAATAGAATAACACTCAGCCGAACCAAATCATCCAGTCCGCTTAGATTCGTGCCAGGTTAAAACGGATAATGTAGATCTCATAGTATACGGTAAGGTACCGCAAAAGATCCGAACTCAAGCCGTCAAGGGCATTTTCGGCATCGGTTTCTCCGCACACGTGGGCCCCACCGAGTGCGTATATCTCATATTTTGTATGGCCGACGTGTCGGGTTCTTATTCGCGGATAGCACGGGGCCAGTATTATTTTTGCTTCAAGATTCGTGCAGAACGTATTTGAACAGTTAAGATATTCCAAAAAGTGAAGCAAAATATGAGATATCTCAGAGATTGTAAATTTGTTCGACCACAGTTCTCCACTCTTAACTATAAAAAAACTGTGGCCTGTACGGAATTAGTTACCGTGTAGCAACTGCTACCGCTGTTCGAAAAAGACTCGCCACATTTTTTACGTTATTGAATAATCCGCATAAATCAAGTGTTCCATCACAATTCCCTGCAGTACAGCAGGCATGGAATGCTCCTCAGCGGAGCTAAAATTGGTATTTATTGAATTTAACTAAACCAACATAAATTGTATAAAAATCTAAGAGTAAAATTACTCTTAGATCCGGTTTAAGTTTTTTATCAAAACGCCACTCCCGCACAACTCTTGTGCGCATCCGAAAATATGAATCCGCACAACCCTTGTGCGCACCCGATCCGGATCCGCGCAACTCTTGTGCGCACCCACTGGTCCGCACAGGAGTTTGGCACACCCAAAAAAAAAGTATAAAAAGGAGTTTCTGGAAACTGTGTTCATTTCATAACACTGCGAAGGAGCAGAGAGCATAAGCGACAGCAGAGGTAAACTCTTTAGTTCTTTATTTTTTTTTAAATTATTTTTTTTACATTATTTTTAAAATTAACATTAAATTTATTAATTAATAGGTTTGTTCAATTCAACCAATTATGATTGGATTTGCTTGTTATTTTGGTGGTGAAGTTTTAAATGGGCCAAATGGTGCTTATTACAGTACTTAACCTTCAAAAATGTTCAATATCATGCTAGATTTAGATTTTAGAGGTATAACTAGAGAAGTGTACCAGCAAGTTGGTATTGATCCGAATTATTATGAACTGGTAATTTCCGCAAGGATCAATATTGGTCAAGGCAACCAAACATGGTTCCAACAGCTACCGGTACAAGATGATAATAGCTGGAGGTTGTATATCCAAATGACAATGAATTTGACCACTCCTTTCAAGTTCCTATAGTTATATGTTGTAGCTAACCCTAGACAGAACCCTAGACGTAACCCAAACCAAAACACCAGAACTATGCCGCAAATGACCAAGGGTCGAGTTCGTGAGCAATCTGTGACGGGTCCTGTCCAGGCCATAACTTTAGGGAGTGCTAGTCGGTCCTCATCTGTAGGGGCTGGACCTAGTCATTCCCAACCTGACCGGGGACGTCCTCGGGTTCCATCTACTAGTTCTAGCCGGGCCGAAACTAATGGGAATCAATCTCCAACCCCGGAACCGCTTTATTATGTTGAAAATACAAATGAAGATCCTGAAGAGCGAGAGGCAGAGGAAAATTGGGATGCCAGTGACGGTGGTGGGGCAACTGATTTTAGTGATGTGGATACAAATTTTTCTGTACTTGGTAGATGACAGTGGCAGGTGTCAGGTGATGCATCAGGACACCCGTTCGAGCAATTTCACGACACATCGGGGTTTGAAGAAGCTGACAGCTCTTTTTTTGCAACTTCTGAGGTGTGTTTCATTTTTAATTAATTAAAAAAATATTTATTTATATTTGTTAATTTTTTAATTTTTTAAATAGGGTGCAAAACAACATGAATTGTCTGAAGGTATGACGTACTCTAACAAAGAGCAAATGTAAGAAAAAATTTATCGTTGGCATATAAAGAAAAATATCGAGGTGAATCAGACACACAGTAACACAAAAAGGTTGAGGTATAAGTGCAAGAGCGACCGTTGCTAGTGGGGATGGCTGCGAAAGCTACAGGTTTTGGTAATGACTGGGCGGTCACGAAATATAAGGGACCTCACACATGCCACGCTGATGCATCAAGGTCAGATCATGCTCAGTTGACGTCCACAATGGTCGCCAACTGCATAAAGTTGTCATTACGAAAATATGCTGATATTAGTGTTATAGTCTGAAATTTTAAAAAAAATAATTAACTAACTAATTAATAAATAATTACGACTAATTAAATTTTTTAGTTAATTAATGTGCGAGTTAAATTATAAATAAACATTCATTAAAAATCAACATAACGAAACTTCGATTTCACTGAACCAATTAATGTCCTAAAATTTAATTAAGGCGATCGATTCGAGATGAATTAAAGGGTACAAGAAAATTCAAAAGTTACGTAATTTATGATACAAATTTTAGATAATAATAATAATATAATAACAATAACAGTAATAAATGCTTAAAAGTAATCAAAGATTGCTATATTGAAAATTTTATACTAAGGTTTACGAAAACAATTTGTTCTTTGATGAATTAATTAAATGAACAATTATGAAACTATAATTAGTAGCTGAATTCTAATTTAATAGATCGTAGCATATTATGAATTAGAAGTATTGAATAATAAATACAAATAATATAGGAAATGAAAATTTAAAACTTGGATGCAAATCAATTTTTGTTTTATCTGTTCCTGTTTACTTTCCGTCAAATTTGAATTCGCAGTCTCTGAGTTATATCAAACTATGAATGTTTTGTTTCCTTTGGACAATCCCAACCGTTCATCTACCTTGGCACGAATCTTGAAGGTAAGCCCCATTCTCTATTTAAACCCCTGGATTATTTAGATCCTTGGATTTGAA
Organism: Carex divulsa; assembly: GCA_964058895.1. NCBI lineage: Eukaryota > Viridiplantae > Streptophyta > Magnoliopsida > Poales > Cyperaceae > Carex > Carex divulsa. The sequence continues at coordinate 7,632 of CAXKVK010000021.1, forward strand.
TCCGCACGAATCTCAAAGCAACCCCTTCTTTTAAAACCCTCCCCTCTTTATCTCTTTCTTTCTCTCTGTCGGAGAATCCCAAAGCCCCCTCTCTCTTTTCTCTCTGACCCCCGCGCCCCACCCCCCCCATCCCTCTCACTCTCTTTTCTCTCCTCTGGAGAAGAAAAACCCTAGGGTTTCCGTTCTCCCGCGCGAGGATTTTTCTTGCCTTACCTGACCCCGTCGCATCTCCCTCGTGCGTTATTGACTTCGGTAGCATGGCTGTCAGAGCCTCTGACACCTTTATTTTGCGTAAGTTTCGCGATTTCGGTTTATATAAACTCATCTCTCTCTCTCTCGCTGGTTTTGTGGTTCTTTTTCTTGTTGCCTCGCTCATGTGTTGAGAAAACCTCTCTTTCTCCTCTTTCCGTTTGCCTCTGTGTATGTTGCGAACCCTAGAATTTTTAGGGTTGAGCTCTTGCGATTATTCCTGTTCTGGTGCCTTCCTTGTGCTGGTAGTGGTGCTTGGTAGGCCTGTTACTTGTGGTGCTTACGATTTCTGTCTTGGCGCCTCTTGGTGCTGATCTCGGTGTGATGTCGTTGTTGGTGTGTCGTTCTGGTGCGGTGCTTGTGATTCCCTTCTATCTGGTAATTGATTCGGAACCCTTGTTTTTCCTATTTAGTGCTGTGATGCTTGTGGGGTGATTGCTTGATACCGGCCTTGTTCTATCTTTCTTTCTGTTTCCCCCTTGTGGGTTTGTGCTGGTCTGTGCTAGTCTGTGCTTGTTTGTGCTTGGTTCTGGTGTTGCGAGGTAACCCTGTGCTGTGCTTGTTTGTGCTTGGGTCTGGTCTGTGCCGATCTGGTACCTGTGCTGGTTTGCTTGTGTTCCAGTGCTTACTGGTGCTTGTTGGTGGTGTGCTTGTGGTGATTTTTGCGATGCCAGAACCACTGGTACTGGTGGTGGTTCTGTGATGTGAAAACCAGGCCTTGAACTGACAGGGACCTAAACTAAATTAAATTAATTTAGGGGTTCTTGGGGTAAATAGTTAAACCTTAGACAATAGTTTGAAATTTTAAGGGCCAAAGTGTAAAATGAGATTTTTGAAATTAAATGGACCGGCCTACATAAACATTTTTAATTAAGTAGACCCTTTTTATTGTGTTGTTCTAGACCCAATCCGAAAATATAATTTTATATATAGAGAGTGTCTTCTATGGACATAAGGACCTATTTGTAAAATTAACATATTTTTATTTTCAAAGTTCAAACAGTCGATCCGAACCGTTCATCTTGTTCTTCATATTAATATGTACTTGGAGACCAAATTTTACATTTTTCTGAATTTTTTTACTATTTATTAAGATGGATACAAAATTCAATGGTCTGAATTTGATATTTTTTGTACCCATCTTAATAAATAGTAAATAAATTCAGAAAAATGTAAAATTTGGTATCCAAGCACATATTAATATGGAGAACAAGATGAACGGTTCAGATCGACTGTTTCAACTTGAAAAATTTAAATATGTTCATTTTACAAATAGGTCCTTATGTCCATAGAAGAATTTGCCTTATATATATATATATATATATATAGAGTTGGGCTATGGTACTCTATAGAGTACCATGGCTCGGTGCTCTACGGCACTATATCTCCATTTTAAAAATTCAAACACCCGATCCGAACCGTTGAACATGTTCTTCATATTGAAATGTGCTTGGAAACCAAATTTTACATTTTTTGGAATTTTTTTGCTATTTATTAAGCCACTTTGAAAATCTCAGATCCGATGGTCCAGAAATTTTTACTGTTTTTTACTGTTCACAGCAGATCTGAGATTTTCAAAGTGGCTTAATAAATAGCAAAAAAATTCTAAAAAATGTAAAATTTAGTCTCCAAGCACATTTCAATATGAGGAACATGTTCAACGGTTCGGATCGGGTGTTTGGATTTTTAAAACGGAGATATAGCGTAGAGTACCGAGGCGTTTTACTCCATAGAGTACCATAGTCCATCTCTCTCTATATATATATATAGAGATGGACTATGGTACTCTATGGAGTAAAACGCCTCGGTACTCTACGCTATATCTCCGTTTTAAAAATCCAAACACCCGATCCGAACGTTGAACATGTTCCTCATATTGAAATGTGCTTGGAGACTAAATTTTACATTTTTTGGAATTTTTTTGCTATTTATTAAGCCACTTTGAAAATCTCAGATCTGCTGTGAACAGTAAAAAACAGTAAAAATTTCTGGATCATCAGATCTGAGATTTTCAAAGTGGCTTAATAAATAGCAAAAAATTTCCAAAAATTGTAAATTTTGGTCTCCAAGCACATTTTAATATGAAGAGCATGTTCAACGGTTCGGATTGGGTGTTTGAATTTTTAAAATAAAAATATAGTGCCGTAGAGTACTATGGCCTTTTACTCTATAGAGTATACTCTATATATATATATATATATATATATATATAGTTGTTTGGAAAATAAATTCAATTGGACTTTTAATTTAAATTAGTATAGTTTGAATTTTTATACAAACTCTACAATCAATAGGTTAGAACACAAAATTAAATTTCGTCACAGAATTCGATTTGAATTGTGAGATAAGAGAGCTAACGATATAACGCAAATTTAAGAGTAGTCAAATTAATTTAAATCACCACTCAAATCATAGTTAAATATTAACCTTCAAACTATAGTAGTTAACATAACTATTTAACAAAATACAATCTGAATTTAAAACAAGTGAATTACTTTTATTTTTGTAATGGGTACTGTAGGGAACGACATAATTATCGTCCTAACATTCTGATAACATAATCTTAAATAAAACACCCTACGCATCAAACAAATTAAAAGTTTAATAACAAGTTAAATTAAAACTTTTTTAAGCATTCTTGAATCTTAAATGAAAAATATTATTTTTATACTTGAATTCGAAATGACGAATTAACGGTAGAATTAGAATAGTAATAAAATACGAATTTGCACGACTTAGTTAGAAATAATTAAAAACACCTCTTAACCCGTAGCTAAATAAAATAAAATTATCTATGTATTTTAAATTGAAAACCTAAATATAAATATTAACAACATATTAATATTCCATGTCATCGCGAACGATTAGAAATTTTTATTTAGTAGGATAGTTAAATAATCGACGTAGTTTATCGCACATTTAAATATGTTAATACGTACAATAAAAATTTGAATCTATATATGTTGCTAATTATAGGACAATTAATTAACCACGTAATTTTTCGAAGGATTATTATAATAACTTTAAAATAATAAAATTTGCTTTAAACCAAGATTTAAATTTAATAAGACGATAAGTTATTTAAGAATATTTTATATACTAAAATTTAATCAAAACTTAGTTTAAATAAGTGTCTACTAATTAGGATAAAAATTTACAAAACTTAAATTAAAAATCTAAATTTATAAGTTTATAATTAATTAGTACAATTAGTTAATAGCATATTTTTATTCTAAACACATAGTTTAAAATAAGTTCAAATTATTCCTAATCAAAATAATTAAATTACTAATTGTACCTCAATTTTTTTATACATATCAAAATGACCTAATTATCTCATTAATTGAATAGTAAATGTAATTGTCGTAGAAATTATCACAATTAATTAACTTACGAAACTAAATTTCGAGCGATTAAAAATGCTTACGGATAATATAAGTAAAACCGAAGTAGCTAATTAATTAGAATAGATTAAATTATGTAGAACACATGTAGTTACCGCAAGTCACGATTAATTAAACTGCGAACGTTTCGACACTAGAATTTTAACAAACAATTTATCTTCAAATTAAAATAATAAAAGTACTATTTATTTTTAAATCAAGTTAGATTAAATTGAAATGATCGAGAATTTAACGAAAACATATTAATTGGGGCGAGGGTTAGTATAATCTAACGTAGATTTTAATTAGTTTAAATTACGTAATTTCAGTTCCACAGACCCCGTACGAGTCGATCCGTGGACTGAGCCGACTGACGTGCCGATCGAAACATACAAGGATCCCGTCGCTTTCAATGAGGGTTAGCCGTCGCGTCTCCAACTTTACAGGTGTGGGATATCTGAATTACTTTTTCGTGGCGTACTTTTACCAGTCGACCACTTGACCTGTCATCCTCCCTTTAAACTAATAGATGCATTAGAGTATGTTTATTCATTTGAACTGTAGATAGGATTTGCATAACCCTCTTTAAAGAAAGAATTTAATGTTTATTAGGAGTAGAGTAATTAATTTAATTAGGAAATTATATTAGGTAGGATCATTGTTGTCCTCTTCTCGTAGAGGACAATATACTATTATTATAGACATTCATATGCATGGTGAGTGTGAGAAAAGACCGAGCGACTTCGTTTCGTCTCGTAGGATGGGGTGCGAGCTGGCCCGATAGCCATTGAGCTGAATGGTCACTTGATCCTTCTGGAGGTCTTCTAGAATATATTATATGTATATTGGACCTATATACTTTTCATTCATTTTTTATATTTAAACGTGCACCGGCCAGAAGCCCGGGAGTACGAATCGATTCGAGAGTTTCCCCCTACATTAGGAGCTACTTGCCATATACGGAAATCAGAATTCACAGCTATAGGTCTATGGCAGGTCTGATTTAAACGACACGGCCAGAAGTCCGTGTCGTATACACTAACGGCCATAAGTCCGTTGGTGTATCTTTTGAAATCTACGCGCACGGCCAGAAGTCCGTGGCGTAGTCATGTGTGGCGGTTCGAGTCCGTGGCATGTTTTCCCGTTAGTCTGGCCAGAATAATGGAGTTCTCTCCAGCTTATGAGGGAAGAGATTAACTATTTTTACGTCATGCTTGTAGTTTTCTCCTATTTTATATGTTTGGTTATGGATCGATTTAGAGAAAGGAACAAACACCGAATTGAGATATATTCATCTGCATTCGTTGCACACAGGAGGGATCAATGGGCGATGTCACTAGGCATCGTGTATCATTGAACTTGCTGACCGGTGTACTTGGATATATCTTATTGGATCTTGTGATTCGATTGGCACGGCACTGGGTTGATAATTCTATCGTATTATTATATATATAAATTCTAGCGCAGTACTTGAATACTGGGCTCCGATTTGACTGTAAATATATCACTCACCTTGGATTTTATTTTGGGAAATCTTTTTTGCATGTTGGAATGATAATTAATCATATCATTTGCATCTACTATATGTATTTTATTTCTAGTTATGTAAGATAGGATAATTGCATTCAAGCATATGCATATCAAAGTGATATTTACAATAGAATATAATTAAAAGTACTTCGACTTAAGAGGATCCCTGAAGGGTAATTCTGGGTCACGCACTGGGCGATCATTCGCTCATCCCACTGGTTGTTTCGTGAGTTTTAGGTACGAGGACTAGCGTACTGCAGCAGGATTCGTCAGAAGCTATCCCTGAAGACCACGTAGTTTGATTTTATATTTTTCGGACTTTTGATTAGCTTTATGAGATCCGATTTTTTTTTAATTCTTATATCGGACTCGATAGATCTCGTATCTCTTTCTGTATTATGTGTTGTATTTTATGATATGGATTGTATGGATATTGTATGTGTATATTTATTTGTGGATGATATGACTATGCTGATCTTTTGATTATTCACGCTGCTGCAGTTTGTTTATTATTACATTTGTTTAGCCTTGCGTGTTTATTGAGTTAATAAACACGAGGCGAGGATCAATCACGCATTAATCCGGAATTCTCGGTTTGGGGTGTGACAATTAGTATCAGCGCTATCAGCGATCTGGTTGCTAAAAGGTACGAGGGCATCGTTCCTAAGTACAACAAATTGTGACGTGGTAGGGAGTTAGTCATTGCTCGGTCATTTGGTAGTTGGGAGGGGTCTTACGGGCTTCTTGTCCCTTTGTTGGATGCAATCAAAAGGGCAAATCCGGGAACCCAATATAAATTTGTTTCAAAGCGAATCAAAAAAGATGGGTACCGGTATTTCATGAGATTAGCATGGGCTTGGGAGCCATGTATTGAAGCAGTGAGTCACCTCAGACCAGTCATCAGCATCGATGCTTGTTTCCTATCAGGTAGATACAATGGTAAATTATTGATTGTAACCGGATATGATGCGGAGAACTAGTTAATCCCGCTAGCATTTGGGCTGGTAGAGAGTGAGTATTTTGATAATTGGGGGTGGTTTATGAAGTGGGTGAGGCAGGTTGTAATTAGTTCAAATAGATTCATGTGTGTCATATCTGACCGGAACATGGGCATAAAAAAAGGTGTTCATACAGGATGATCTGGGTTGGTCTGAGGAGAACGGAGAGTGTGTTCACCGGTACTGCTCTCAACATGTGTTTGAGAATTTTGGTAAACACTCCAAGGATAAAGTTGTTGCCAATTTTTTCAAAATCTTGGTGAAAAAGAAGAAACCAAGAAGAATGGTAGAAGGCCTCAATGCAATCGGAAGGAGAAATTCCGAATGGCTGAAATATTTGGATAAATGTGGAAAGTACAATCCTGATGACGAGGTAGAATTGTCTAAGGCATGGAAGGTGTATCGAGCTATGGATAACTGGGCTCGTTGGGAAATCATGACTAGCAACGGTTCTGAATCGCTCAACAATGTTTTCAAAACTTCCCGAAGGTTTGTGTTTTATAATCAACGAAAATTTTATTATTTATTGATGGTTTTATGTTTCTTAATTTAATAGTATGTTGTAATTTTCGCAGGTTACCAGTTACCGCAATTGTTGAGGAGACGTTTGCCAAGTGTGTCGACTGGTTTGTTGAAAGAAGAGAGCGTGCAATGGAATTGTAATTGTAGGGTCAACTTTTTTCCACTCGTGTCCATGTAAAGATGGATAAGCACATTCGCAAGACCCAAAAAATGAGCGCGATTACATTTGGCTGTAACGAGTGGCAGGTGACCTCCCATGGTGAGAAAATCGCATATGACTTGGAAAAAGACAGCTTGTCATAAATGGAGCGAGACGCCACATACAGAGTCGTACTTCAGGACAACAATCGCATGGAATGCACCTGCCAAAAGCTCCAGCTAAGTGGAATACCATGTGTTCATGTGATGTCTATGTGTCGTTTAAGGTACCAATCTCTGATGATAATTTCATAACCATTGTATAATAATTTGATAAGATTGACATGATTTGTGTAAAATTGTAGAAACTTCAATCCAAATGTTTTCGTAAATTACTACTACAACATTGATCAATTAATCGTCACATGGAGTGGTCAATTCCGCGTGTATGACAATCAAAGTGATTGACCAGCACACGAAGGCCCGATCTTAGTTCCAGAGCGGAGAATGGTGAAATTGGGTAGGAGGCGACATAATCGGATCCGAATGTGGATGGATATACTGGAAGGAAGACCAGCAGGTAACCAGCCCAACAGAGAAACCTTGGAATGGAATGCGAGAACGAGAAGGAATGCATGGGGCAATACCCAATAAGGATGTTTGAATGTGATATTTGTATTATTTATGATGTTTGTATGTTGTATTAGTTATTAGCTAAATGAGATTAGACAATATTATGATATTTGTATGTTGTATTATTTATTAGTTATAAGTCTTAAACACGAAATAATAACATAAAATATGCATAACAGTCACAAACATAAAATCTAAATAAAAGTTCTCACACAAAATAACAAAATAACAACTAAGGTCGAAATATCAACGGGAGGATGGTGTGTAGGGAACCGTCTTCCTCTTCTGCCTCTTGCCGCGTCCCTCCTCCTGTATCTCCTCATGTACGTCCTGAAACCTCGGCATGTAGGATTGGGAGGGCTGTGACCAGGGGCGGATGCAGGATTTTCACCAGGGTAGGGCAAGAAATTATTGAATCGAGTTTAAATAGATAATCAGATTCAAACCCATTAAATAATCGGATACTAAATCATGTAATAAATATAGATAATTAGGTCGCTCTTGGCTGATTTCGCAAGTATAAAATTACACAACATATCTCACTAATTATAACTTTTTATTAGAAATCTTAGCATTTAATTAAGGAATATCCAAATGAATTATACCTTGGTGAACTCCCGGTCATAGATGTGCTTGTAGCTGATGAAAACAAGCTTTAATTGAGGAATACTTCTCTTGCTAAATATCTCCAGTATCACGTACTCGTCAACGTACCCCCTTAATGGAGAGAAGAAGTTTGAGTTATTTTTTTTTGGCGTCTTTGAATCAGAGATTTTGGATCAACAACATTTGTTTTTACTTGGGATCAACGACTTTTACTCTGGAGGAAGCATATTTCTTTTTTCTCTGGATCAACGACATCGCATAAACCGAGTTAAAACTTTAGGCTATGTTTAACTTGTGTTGGGCTATCACAATATATCAGATTGTTGGGCTTATAACAGATTCAGGGTAGGGCAATTCTATTTTTCATGGTAGGGCAAAGGCCCAAATTTCAGTTCTTGTAAACTAAATTTTAATTTTCAGGGTAGGGTTTAACTGGATTCGCCCCTGGCTGTGACGCTTGTGGAGCCTCCTCCTGTATCTCACCAAACAAACTATCTGCAGGTCCGCCCTGATCTGCCCTGGGACCGAATGTGATGTCCTCGGGTGTATCAGCTACATAATTGTCTGGTTTGAGTGTGGATGGATCCTGCTGGGGTTGTGAGAAGAATATAGGAGAAGAAGGGTCATCCTGAGAAGGGAAGTCCTGCGACTGAGTGTAATTACCGTACTGAGATCCCTGCTCAAACGTAAAATCTCTTGATGGCTGCATCACTTCATCCTATAGGCGGCGTGTACGTCCCTGAAATAAAAAGATAATTAGGTTTCACAATGAAGATAACACGACATCACTTTTTATATTAAACATGTACCGCCACATCACTAGCTGTCGCAAAT